>VZUI01033972.1:0-42781 GCA_013401135.1 Cettia cetti
CATGGCATGGCATGGCATGGCATGGCATGGCATGGCATGGCATGGCATGGCATGGCATGGCATGGCATGGCATGGCATGGCGTGTGTGAGCATCAGGAGAAAGCCACCCTGAGGGAAGCCAAGCAGCCTGTTTCTAATAGACCTTTGCTTTTAGGGAACCTCAGGACATGGGTAAAATTCCTGGCTCTTCCTAATTGTTGACATATACGGGCAGTACTGCATTAAGTCTTCTCCTTTAAGATGCAGATTATTACATAAACATGATCCTCCATTTTCACCTTTTTTTGGAATTAAGTTTAAACATACACTGTACTAGCACTGCTAATGTTGCTACCACAGTGGTTTTCTTTTATTTTCTATATTTCTGCAGCAACACAATTCAAAATTAAAAGAATGGACATGACTTTAAGACAGAAGAGCCCCCTGTAAAGGAAATAATCTTATCAGGCTTCTGAACTGAATTAAACAGTCCTGTTTAAGTGCAGAGGAGACCAAAATTAGTATGTTAAAGAGAGCCTGTACTGCTTATGCAGCTTCAGGAAAGGAGAGCTGCCACAAAGAGATTATTCCCAGTGCTTACTTCAGACATCACTTTTCAGCCTATGTAACAAAAAAAAAACCAAAAACAAACAAACAAAAAAAAAGCAAAAACTAAACAAAACAACAACAAAAAAACCCCCACACCTGTATCATTATTAAGATTTTTATTTAAGAAATGAGAAGGTTTGAAAATAAAACAGGAAATTCTTTTCTTTTTTTTTTTTCTTTTTTTTTTTTTTTTTTACTTCCTGAGCACTTATAAGGTAGCCAACGCAGGCCAACTCCTGGAAAAAACATTTGTTTAACAACTGGACAAAAATCAAAAGATACATCTGAAGGCCACCTCTTTGGCAGCTCTCTTCAGCATGCAGTAAGACTCCTTTGAAAATGTTACAAGCCAATCGATCTAAAGATGTCATGTATCTTTTAGGAGAGATTCAAAGTGAAACTAATCTGCTTAGGGCCATCATGACCCCACAATAACATATATTGTCTGTCCTCATCTCATGTTCAGAATACAAGCATGACAATCAGATTTTCCTAGAGGGCATATTCTTAATCTTTGCCCTTTATAATAATCTGTTGGTTTTATCTGTATTGTATATAATATGTGCCCAGGATCCTGTCAAATACTCATCCTTTATGGAACTCCCACAGCCCAGCAATGTGGGAGTGGGAATCTCTTCTGAGACTGAAAAGATGTCCATTGTGATTTCCTTTAGCTCAGGAGAAGGAAAATGTCAGTAACTCCAGAGAAAGAAGTGCAAACTGCACAGATTACAGTACCTGCATGTGACCATCTCTGTGCTGGTTTCAGCCGTGCAGTTGGATGGATGCACACACTGCAGCAGGTGGGGCTCCCTCCCACCTGGCTCTGCAGGCAGAGCTCCATCAGTTCCTGAATTAGGCCAGGTTCCCTCTTGGGAAAACCTCAGGAATTAGCAGCTCTAATAGCATGCCCAGAGAGATTTTGGCCATAGTGAGCAGACACAGCCACCAGTGAGATCCTGATAAAAATGATCAGTCGTTTGCCCATCTCCAAATACTTCTTAGCAAGTTTACCCACTCTAAGTAGAAATAACATAGCAGAATTGTAGCTTTGTATAGGCTGTATATCTTTATACAACCAGCTTGAGGGCCAGGGTCTGAAGGAAAAGGCAATAAGAATACTTAGAGCTGGAGAGCCTAAGAGAAAGAGCAGTGCAAATACGGCCATCCAATAAAAGAAGTTCTTGTGTTTTATCTAGATTCTCTTGCCATTTATATTTAAAATAATCTGATTACTTCGGGTTATTCAGCACCTGGAATGTTCCCTTTGCTGCTTGCCAAAAATAAATTATTAAGCTTTATTTTTTGTGCAAGAGGTCATTGGAAAGGGAAGCCATGGAGATAAAGCCAGGTGAGTAGGCTTTTCTCTATTGAGAAATACTCAGAATACTCAGCAATGTGTTTATAATTTCTAAGTACCCCTGAAGTCTACAAGAGGTCAGAATTTCAGGCCCACAAACATGAGAGAATTCAGGAGCTGCTCAGTCAGAAATGATGGGAAGAACAGGTCTCACAAGAGTGCCAAAAGGTGAGGATGGCTGCACCTTGGTCATAACCTTATCAAGGGAGAAAATTAATATTTCTGTAATTTTGCCCCTGATTGAATATGAAGTCCTGAGGGAAACAGAGTGTCTTACTGATGTTTCCTTGCTCCCAGAAGACGTTTCCAGGCCTAGTTCTTTTCATATTCACTGCTATGTCAACAAATGTGCACCAATTCCTTTCCACTGATGCTTTTTTGGGGATTTTTCAGTGTTGATGGACACTTTGAGAAACTATAAACTGTAGTTCCTTCAAGATACACACAAAAGCAAAGGGAAGATAGGAATAAAAATCTCTTGCTTGCTGTGATGACAAAATTGTCTGTACAACAAGGAAGTATAAATACTTTTGTTCTTTTAAGTTTCTACAGCTGCCAAATTCATCCTCTGCTAAATTTCAGCATTTCAAAAATGCAATGAATTAACTCCAAGAGGTTTTGCTGATGAATTGAAATCCCATCCCTCTAGTTTTGAAGCTAACTTTTCCAAGCTGGCATATACAACCATTTTTGTACCTGGGTTTAGAAGTTCTCCCAGTCCCAACCTCAGACCCTTGTCTTCTGTATGAAATGGTCTTTCTTCATATTTGCTTCCTTACCCCATCAAGAACCACTTTCATCCTTCAAACTAAATATAGAGATGTTATTTAGTGCTAGTTAGTTAATACATACCTTCTAGTTAGACGAAAACTTGTCAGTGGAACCTGGGAAAAGGAAAAGGGAAGGAAGAAGAGGAAAAGAGAAGAAAGAGTTTATTTGGGGAAACTACTTCATAAGTACCAAGGATACCTCTGATTGCTATTTCTGAATTACAAAACCAAAGCAAAAACTTGCATTTAGACTTTTAAGTCTGACTGAAACCAGTACAGCTGCCAAATAATTTGGATATCTTGGAAAAATTTCACTGGGCAGTACTCTCCATTATACTGTTGTTTCCTCATGTAAGTTACATACTCAGTAAAGTGAGCAGAAGGAAAGGGTCACTGAGTTAAGGAGACAGAAAATCTCCAATAAGAAGAACTCAGTTCCCACTAATACTATTAATTGATGTATAACAATAATGAATTATGAAACAGTTACCATCTTGATAATTAAAAAGATGATTTTCTAAATCTATGGCTGTAGTGTAAATGGAAATGTGCTAACCCAACTGAAATTTGTGCAAGTATCATCAGCAACTAATCATACCCTTCTTCTCTATAGGTTTGCCTGAATTTGCTTATTTTGGAAACAAAGCAAAGCTTTAACCTCATTTGTTAAAACTGTATAGACAGCAAAACTGGCCAGTGTTTTACTTTATCCCATGACCTACTAGTAAAGTTCCCAGCATCAGCAGATTTCCAGGTGCAGAAGTTTTGACTGGTGGCAATACACATGACAGAAGTGACTCATGGGCTATAAGATTAATAATGAACTAACTAGCCCTGATGTGTGTCCCAGTAAGGTATTCCAGTGGTACACATTTGCCATTTTACTCCAACACATTTCTGTAAGGTGGCCTGGACATCACCAGCATTAAAAATAAGACAGCACAGTCAGGTTCAGTCAGCATTTACAACAATATAGATCTAGACTGACATCAGTTTTAAGACATCAGCAAGAGAGAGATCAAGAGCTCTTGGATTTTCTTCTGGAAAGACAAACTTCTGGAAAGACAAAGAACCAAAACCTTTTCCACAAAATTTTGCATGGGCAGAAGTGATGGAAGCATGTAGGTACTAATTCATAATCCTTGGAATTGATTTCTAGATTTTCCTATCATATCCATTGAGAATCTCAAATGACTTTTGTTATAACATCATTTCAATTAGAATTTGTAGGGAAGTTCTGACTCTTTGAAAGCTGTGCTCATTCTGAATGGGAACAAAATCAACTTTTTATAGTTTCTTAAAAGACAGTTTCTAGAAGAGATGCTGTTTCAGGAAATTTGAAATGCATTACCCTAAGATAATTAACTAGTAAAGAGGTTTGAGTTTCAATCATGAAACAATTTATTCTGAAAAGGATCCAAATTAGTCACACTGACATTGTTAAAATGCCTTTCAATTCTTTTCATCATAGAATTTCATGAAAAGCAGTGAATTTTTCAGATAGTTCAGTTTTTAATGAAGCTTCATTTCCCAAAGGAGAAATTTCTTACCTTTTTAACTTTATCCTTTGTTTTCTATACTCTGTTCATCTGACACAATTATACAAATGCTGGACAGACACTTGCACCACTACCACAGTTTTACCACAGGCATGAGTGTCTTACACCATCTGTCAGTACAAAAGTGTATTACAAGATAGACACAGCTCAATGTATTTTACAGATAGAAGGCTGTCTAAGGGTTAAATGTTGATACCAAACCATACTGGTAAGTGCTATAAACTTACAGCACACACCAGCTTTAATCTAGTTTTTCATATTGGAAGTGAGTGCTGGCTAAATGAGGCCCTTCTGCTTTTAAAGGGGTGATCAGAGAGAAATGGGTAGATTAGGAAAAGAAGCTTATCTAAAAAAATTAGGATGGAGGAGTAAGGCCTGAAGTTGAAAAATACATAAGCAGTACCTCAATTAACAACAAAAAGCTTTCCAAAGAATGGATGTACTTGAAGCATGGTAAAAAAATTAATTGGTTCTCTTGAGGTTAATAGGGAATTAGAGAGATGATGGCGTTGCAATGCAGACCTGTTGTATAATTTCCCTGCCTGCTTTTACAATTGAAGTGGATGGAGATTTGCTTTAGCTGGAAGCCCATTTTCACAAATACAAAGAAAAGAACTAAGAAATAATGCTCAGCTTTCAGGAAAGGCAGGACAGAGCAGGGCCAAATGGAGTTGAAGCAAAAGATTGGTGGGTGGAAAACTGTCAGACATAACTACTGACAAATATTTGTCAGGCTGGTTTTGGTTGATTCTAAAGCAATGAATGTTCTAAAGGACAGGGAAGAAAAATGTAAAGCAAACACCAATACAAGAATCAAGGCTTATTTGTCAGAGATTAACGACTTTTATTACTGAGCACACATATGAAAATCTGACCTTTGGCAAGGAGATGTAATTAGACAGCGTGCACACTGCAGGCAGCACGGCTTTCCCCCGCAGGACAGCGCGAGAAGCAGCAGGGGCTGAGGTGCTCTGGGGTTGTAATGCAGAGACCAGCACACCCTGGGAATATGGCACCTCTGGAGCAAATGATGTCCATTGCCCTTGGGAGGAGAAGAGGGTGCACACACTCTATGCTTCTCAGGAACCTCACCAAGTCTGTGAGATATGTGAGATCTGGCTACAGCCTCTCCAGGTCCTAGGTCTTTTGCAGATGCACTTTGCCCTTACTCTGGATAGTCCAGAGTTGGCAGAGGAATTACTCCCAGGCTGCAATGGGCTGTGGCAATGTTACTCTACTAAGGGCTGCTTTAGTGTCTTTGAAATGTCTTACACATAACTTGCTTCCTTTTCAAGTGACATCCACCTGATAAATACCTCTGTTTACTGTTCAACTGCCTTATGTTCATCATAGTTGGCAACACAAAGCAAGTAAGGCTGGTAAATCTTAGCTGTTAATTAAGGCTATGCTGAGAGTCAGGGACTCTCATAAATACACATTTTATTGCCATGTGCAAGAAGCTAGGAGAGCAATGCAGACTGTTTGAGTGTGAGCTACAAAACAGGAAAGGAGAATTTATATAGCTCATCCACCAGCTATCCTTAAATTCAGCATTGATTTTCCTTTAGTGCATGCCATTTCCCAGGCAGATTCCTGTTCTCCATTTATGTCTGCTGAGCAGGTAGGCAGGATAGCCAGGACCAGGATGAACCATCCAATGGTTTGCAAAGTGCAAAGCAAGAAGGTTTGTGGGGAGGAAGCTGGCATGGGAATAACATGACTGCAGAGGCAACTGAAGGGAGAGACTCCTCTGGAACAAGACCCTGGGGCTATGAGGATCTTGTCTCTTATAGATAAAAGAGGCATCAGCTGGGCTTCTCTGAATATTTACAAAAATAATAATAGAAGGGGAAAATACATCTGCTACATATCTCGATAAACTATCTTCTCTCTACAAAGATTTCAGACATTAAATCCTTGCTCAGTCAAGAAACTGGCATTGCCTAAAAATAATCATATTGACAAATTAAAGAGATGAGAACAGACATATGGGGAAATTATTAAATCTTCCATATTTGTAAATTTTTATGCATTGTATACATCACAGGATTTCATCTTATATTCATCAAAACTAAAGCTCCCTTCTTGTAATCTCTTCTGAAAATAAAATCACTCACTACTTTAAGAAACAGAATCTGGAGCTAACAGCTTTGAGTTATTAAAGATGCTGCAGTTAAACACAGAGTGCTATTCAGCAGACAGGAGTGTTCAACAGACCGTGCCAGCTTCTGTAAACACTGCCTGTGTCTCTCCCTCTCTCTGTAAGCACTTTCCCTGCTTTAATTTGTGGTTTGCAGAAATTGATAGCCCATTAGTAAGTATCTTAGGTCATCATCCTGTTAATAGCTTCCATGGTTTAATCAAATACACAACAAATACTACTAACCCTTGTTAATTCCCAAATTCTTATCCATGAGAAAGACTTAGTGTGGGCAATGTTCTTTATGTAGACAGAGTTTGTACAATGCATTTTATTTCTGCTGCTCTCATTTAACCTGTTCACAGCCCTTGAATTTTAGGAATTGAAATACAAAATGAAGGGAAAGAAAATAAGATGGGGACCAGATGTGACCGGTAAATCTTCCACACACCACAGCTTTCTAAAGACTACACAAAATTGCTGAATGTCATGCAGAGGGAAATAGTAGACTAGCTTTGCACAGCTTTAAATCTCTTGTTTTAATGACTTGTTAGGCAAGATTCAGAATTTCTGAAGTGCTCCATGTCAGAAACTCACTGGCAATGACAAAGCAAATAAAACAAAGAATGTTATTGAAGAATGTTATTCAAACCACCTTCATGCTGTTTCATCATATGACACTATTGATTTTTATCTAAATATGATAAACTCAAAACGAATTAAAATTATTATAGGCATCATGTTTATTCTCCAAAATATAAGTAATAGATTTATAAACTCTGTTTCCTAAAATAGTAACATATATTTTCTGTTCCTTTTACATGTTAAGGTAGAATATTTGTCAATGTCATTTTAATGTTTTAAACTTTTGTCAAATTATTATTCACAAAACATGTTTGATGATTTACTTGTTTAGTTCTGAGCAAATACTTTAATGTGGAATTTTGGAAGGATTGTTCAAATATTATTTATTCAACTAATTCTGGTTGAGAGCCAGCAGAAGGCATGCTTGCTGAAAATATACTGAAAATATGTTCTGGCACTTTAATACAGAGATTCTGGAGAAAACTACCTAAAGCTTTTGGTTAGATAGTATTAGGCTAATAAAATCTAAAATGAAGGAGGAGTGTTTGTCTCCTGGCAGATTTGTGTTTAAGGGGGAGACCAGAGCGTGCCTGTAGCCTGGGTCATTTTGCTAAAAGGTAAAAACCTTTAGGCGTTTGTGTGCTTTTTACAGCAAAATTGCACCAGATGAGAAGAGCAGATCCATGAAAGTTAAGACAAGAGTCAGCTACAGAAAATGAAACCCTTAGAGCTGTGTGCTGTTCCAACACTCCGCAGCAGGGCCTGGGGTGTGCAGAGCCATGCCCCCAGCTGGAGGACAGCCTGTGGCTGTGCCCAAGCTGCCCAACTGGGCAGGGGAGAGCCCTGGTTCCAGACCCTGTGCATGAGCTATTCCTGTCCTGACTTTTCCAGAGAAACAGCATTTCCTAAGGCTGCAGCTTGTGCTGTACCTGATCTGTAGATTAATGGAGTTCAGCAATCTCAGCTGTTAATCTCCTGCTTTTCAGGAACATGATATGTGTACCTGCTTACACTTGCATTGCTACTCATGAATGTATAAGCAACTGTGAAGGGAACAAAAATAAAAATAGAAAATGAGACTCGTGGGAACTCTGATTTCTAATTAGAAACACTGCACATCTCTTATAATTTTGGCTCACAGAAGTTAATAGAAAATGAGATCAAAGGCAGCTTGTGTTTACCAATGGTAGATCACACCAGACCAGGCTTCTTTGATGTGCTGAGAGATCTGAATAGGAAATGCAGATCTCATCTATCTGAACTTCAGGAAAACATTTAATGTGCTGTCACTTGGGACCATATCTGCTAGATAAATGGTAAAGGAACTCATCAGAGAAATGGAAAAAATGGAAATGGAAGTTTGAAACAAAACAGATGACAAACTGATTCTGTTGAAAAGAAAATTAGTATGCCAGAAGGAGGTTGGTAGTAGAGATTCTTGTGGGTTTGTGGTGGGCTAGTAATTTTCTGCAACAGCACTTACACTGTTACTCCCGCTCAGCTTGATAGGTTCCCGAGGGATTTTCTTACCAGGTGTTCCAGGGCTGCACGGCAAATGAAAGCAATGCTGCCCTGGACCCTGAGCTGCATGACTCAGCCCGTGGGAGCCAGTGTTACAAGGCAGTTCCCTTCCTTCCTCCTAGGCAAATCCTCCCTGCAATGCTCCGGGGAGGGCTCCAGTACCCAGCAAATGTAGGGAAAGAGGATGCCTCCCACTTCCCTTCAGCATGGACTCTTTCAGAAGAGTTTTCAGGGCTGCACAAACACCACAAAATCTTCTGGACTCAAGTCCAATTGACAGCACTGTCAAGTCATCTGTGCACTCATTAAGAAAATAGGTTCCTGTTCTGAGCAGAAACAAGCACCACAGAAAGAGAGCTTTCATCCCTACTTTAAAATGTTATTTTTAATTGATATTGGCATGATGTGACAAAGCAGAAGGCTGCAATATCATTCTGGAGGATCTAGGGAACTTTAGGGCATGGAATCAAAGCAGTGTGGTGATCTTTCATCAAATACGTTGTAAGATCCTGCCCCTTGGACCTGCAATGAGATTTGTGTTGCAGACTGCGAATGGATCATCTGAGATGATGAACCAGAGATTTATTTTCAAAGAAACAAAGGTAGAAAGTATTGTCTGAACTCCTGAAGCAGGTCCAGCAGAGGATGAAGATGATGAGGGGATGGGAACACCACACTTACGAGGAAAGGCTGAGAGTTGGGCCTGTTCAGCCTTGAGAAGAGACAACTGAGAGGGGACCCCATCAGTGTCTATCAGTATCTAAAGGGAGGATGGAGAGGCTGGAGTCAGGCTCTTCTCAGTGGTGCCAAGCAATGGCACAAGAAACAACAGGCATAAAATTACATACTGGAAGATCCACCTGAGTATGAAGAAGAAATTCCATACTGTGCAGGTGACCTTTCACTGGAACAGATTTCCCAGAGAGGCTGTGGAGTCTCCCTCACTGGAGATATCCAAGAACCTCTGGACACAATCCTGTGCTATGTGCTCTGGGCTGGCCCTGATTGAGCAGGGAGATTGGACCAGGTGGTCCCTTCCAACCTGACCCATTCTGTGATTCTGCACTCATTTTAGTAAAGAGGACAGGACATGTAATGATGTTTTCCTTTTGAGCCCTTTCTGAAAGATGGCATAAAACCCTTGTCCTTTGCTTTGAAAAAAGAAGCAAATGAGTACCAGAGCACAGATGCAGAGATGATGAGGGAACTGACAGCTTCTTTTAATGGGAGAAACATTAAAAAATTTAACTTAATTAGCTCAGCAGAATCAATGCTGAAAGAAGAAATAATTTTTCTCTGTAAAGCTATCAATATGAAACCTCAGGGAAGGACTTTTAGCTGACACAGCAAGAGATGGAAATCACCTGGCCGTGAATATGTTTAGTCTGAAAAATAGGGGGGGAAATAACTACCAGGAAACAGGGCTATCTCCCAGGAAAGACATAAAAAAGCATAAGCAATTTTAGGACAGCAGCTACTAAGAATATGGAAGAGCCATCTGGAGCACCACCATCCTGCAGCAGGAAAAAGAAAACATGAGTAGTTAAAAGGCATTTCTAGTTTGCAGCTGGACATACAGAAGCCAAAGGGATAGCAGATTGCTCGGCAGTTAAGTAAAACCACTTCATCTCTCAGTGGGAGGGACTGCTCTCAAAGCAGTATGTTAATGCTGGGATTAAAAGGCCAGTCCTACATTATGGCAAGCAATTCCACAGATCTGGGGTTATAAGTGAAACTGGAATCATATCTATCTGACCCTTTTTGGATCCATCTGCTCCTGCTCCTAAAAGCAAAGAACAAAAAGAATGGCAAGAGGAGCAGCAAGCCCACAATAAGGAACTTCAGCCAATAATCAGATCCACAGCTGAAGCTGAATTGCAATGGCAGAGGATTGGTTATAAATCCTCTGTGTTGGAAAAAAAGGCAGGACCTTCTAGAAAAGCTTACTTATACTTTTGCTATGAGTTATTGAAACGCCAGGTAGGAAATGAACGTAATTTGAAGATGAAAAGCTCTCTGGACATTACCACAATGACCTCCTGACGTGCCTTGCTCTCTGTGCCTGCCAAACCAGTAGCCTGCAGACTTGAAACATTGTTTTGTGCATGTGTCTGTCTGTGAAGCATCCTCCCCTTAGCAGAGCAATTGGACCACTTCTTAGGGGGGTGCCATTTGACCCATCCCCCCTTAGCTGTGGCTGAAGACAAGCTGTTGCACTTCTGATTAACTCTCAAAGTAAAAATCATTACAAGCTTTGTGCAGACCACAAGATGGCACAGATGTAGTAGCTATATAGAACTGCATAAGGCAGCCCAGCATGAACAGATTAGAAATAAAAATTAAGATATAGTATCAATTTGGAGCTGGAGTAGAGTGAAAAATGTCCTATTTTGGTGAAAAAACTCTGTACTTGAAGGACAGTGTTCTCTGAGCCTATAAACAACAACAATGCTGACATCTTTTATTTACTGTAAGCAGCTGCTTATTAATTTAAAATGAAATAACTGAAAGCAGAAATTACTTTTGAACAAGCTTATAAGTTTTGTTTGCTATCTAACAGAATCTTGTGATTTTAGATTCTTTTCAGTCAAATGGTACAATCATTATAGAATGGCTTTTTATTGATCTATTTCTTAAGCTGGAAAATTCTTTAATTCCCACAAAGCCTATCTATCCTACAGACAATTCCATTTGCAACCATTTTCAATTTTTGAATAGCAAAAGAGTTTGAAAACAATCCCTAATTAGATGCCACAAACCAATGACCTTTTGAAAATAGCCTTTTTATGACACAACCACAAGGCAATGAATGCACTCCATGATACAATAAAATTAGTCATATGGATTTATAGGTGTCAGATTCACTGCTCTGAAAGCATGCCACAAGGGACTGGACAGTGTAGGTGTACTGTCTCCAGGATATTTGCTTTTATTATATCTTAATTAGTGATGACATTATTTGAGGTAAAGAGAAGCAGAAGTATATCAAGAACCATTCAGGGAGGAGGAATTCAATTTTATCTCCATTATGGATCTTTTAAACAAAAAGTATGTGATTTATATTATTCACCAGTGAGTTTTGCCACTTGCCTTGCCACTGTTAAGCATCTAGCATAACAGATATTCCATGGCTAAGATTTCTACGAACATCTGCAATAAAAATATTTACTTTCTACCTCTGTGCTGCCATGTTTGTCTATAATTTTCAGGAATGTCAGGGATTTGAGGAGGTCCCTTTATGGCAGAATAATCAAAGTGTGAACATAAAGTAATTTAAATACTGATAAATAAATAAATAAATAAATAAATAAATGTCCACCAGAAATATCTGGATCTAGTCATCTAATCTATATCCAAAGAGAAGGAAAATAATAACTTTGTTATTCAGTTCTGTAGTAAATCAGAATTCCTGATTAACATTCCAATTAAAAACTGACATTTCCTAATTTGCTACATTACATCTAAGCAAACTGTTCTCTGACTTTGACAATGAGGAGACTCATAGAAGCCTGTAATTTTTTTAAATGAGATCTGAAACTTTAATTAACAATTTTTTATTTAGGTTGACAGCCTTCCTTATTTAAGTAACTGGGAAATGCCTATGATTGTTCTTACTATGCCTGGGGTAATATTTATAAGGAATATCCCAGAAAGTGATTTGAACAATCAATCACTGAAAGTTAAGAACACCTCTCACAATGAAACACAAACAAGGTCTCTGTTGTTTATTGCATCCTTTGAGAATTGTGAACTTTTGTAGAGAATACACATCCTGAAACCTTGTTACAGTTCCCTGTTTGTGTTGCACAGAGTGATCATATTCTCAAATCATATGTGTATCTGTAGAATTTTGTTTTCCTGCCCCTATCTTTATAGGTAAATGCTCTGAGGAGCCTTCTCCAGGCTGAACAGTCACAGCTATTTCAGCCTTTCCAGGCCAGCTGGAGGCCAGTCACTAAAGTGGAGCAGCAAAGGGACTGATTCTGGGACCAGTAC
The DNA here is from genome assembly GCA_013401135.1 of Cettia cetti. NCBI lineage: Eukaryota > Metazoa > Chordata > Aves > Passeriformes > Sylviidae > Cettia > Cettia cetti. The sequence continues at coordinate 12,520 of VZUI01033972.1, forward strand.
TATACAACATCTTCATCAATGACAAGGATGATGGAACAGGGTGCACTGTCAGCAAGTTTGCAAATAATTTGTGGATCCAGGGGCTCCTAGATGTACCAGTGCTACTAAATTCTTTGTCTAGAACTCTACAGAATATGGCCAGGAATTTAACCTAGTTATCTTTGGGTTGGGCTAGCACTGGGACATTGAACCAGCACCCACAAGCCTGGCACCAGGATAATGGCAGCAATAGTGGGATATGTCTGTCCAAATCACTTACTGTTAGTCTCAGTCTCAAATCTCATTTGTACGTAGACATTTGCTGGGAGTATTTTAGGTAGAATTTCTCCAAAATAGCACAATGTTCAGAAGCAAGACAAAACCTCAACATTTGTTACCAGAAATTACTTCAGTTCCTCATCCAGAGTTGAATTTAGATAGAAAAGGCTTTTGGTTCTGTCAAATAGCAGAAATTATTCTTTATATCGACATCTATTAATTCTTATATTAAATATTTAAGTATTAATTGTATTATCACTAAAATCAATAACAGATAAAGTCACAGATAAAGTCACATCTCTCCCTCCTTTTTTTACATTTATTTGCATTATTCTCCTTAGTCTAGGACTGAGAATGGTAACAAATGGACAGCAGATAGTGCTTGGCACTGAATTCTCTGGCAATATAAAATTGCTAGAGACTTTTTAAAAAAATAGATGGTGCCGTATTTGCTCTTTCTGCAAGAATTCAGTTCCCCCCAAAGATGCACTGAGAGCAAAACAGTCTCATCTACACTTGTAGCAATATGATCAAAACATCAGTCAAAAAGGCCTTGAAGAGCCCTTTGCTTTCCTTGAGGTAAGCAGTACCAGGAGATGTTCCACTAGGCTGTGAGCACTGCCCAGCAGGGGAGATGGTTTTTTCAGTGATTTCATCTCATGGCTGCAAGAGATGAAATCACTGAATCTATATAAGCCAGGAGGCTGTTTCAGATAGCAGAGTTTCAACAGCTGCCAGGGATTTTCAAACTGAAAAGCAAAGAAAAGAGCTGGAATCATCACATGAGGTACTGTTTCATGGGAGATATATATTTGAGGATCAGCCTGGGAAAGGTAGAGAGAAAATTCATCAGGTAAAAAAATTGGAATAAAACAATTTTCCTTTTTAAAAAATCACAAATCCAGCTACAGAAATGAGTTTGAGATATTTTTTTCAGATCCATGATCTTTTTATTGGATTCATGTAATTAAATCCCAGTTGAACACGAAGGACAATGGCCTACATCTAGAAAAATATTTGGGCACCTAAAGCAGAGCTCAGGCACTGAAGCTTTACCAAAGTCAAAACCATGACTCCGTGTGACAGGTTTCAGACACTCTCCCAGATTGCTGTACTGTCTATTATATGTGTATATATGTGCTCATTTCCAGCCTAGGTGTGAGGCACAAGGCCTTTGGCATTTTTCTCAGTGTCAATCACAGTAACAAAATATGATACATATAGGTTGCCATTTGGCAGGAAGGCACATACACATGGAAGAAACTGTACACACTCCAACTAACCTCAAGCCTTTGAATAAATTAGCCAGACTCCTAAAAGTACTCTGTAGTCAATGGCTCCTTCTTACCTCTTATAGGATCAGGACCCTTAAGACTGGAATTAACTCTTTGGGGGAGCCTCATTCCCATCTTCAGCTGTGTTGGAAACTGTTCTTCCAGGCTTGATAAACAATTAGCTTAATTAGTGACTAAAGCTTTGCAATACAAATAGTGATGACTAAAGCTTTGCAATAGCTTTTGTCAAATTAGTGGCTAAAAAAAATTGTGACTGAACAATTAGAGACTAAACTTTGCAATACAAATAACTTCATGATCCCTCCTCTTAGGGGCAACAGAGCAGGGGTGTATGGACTGCTCAGACCATTGCTTATATCTGAGCCTGATGGGTACTGTGAACAGAACTTCTTTGGGTTTGGATTAAATATATGTCATGGATTAGAAACGTTACTTCCAAGTCACTGTCCCCTCTGAGACTCTCCAAAACCACACACCCTCTCCCCTTTGCCCTTCCCCCTTCCCGATTCACTGGGATGGCATTGAGAATTGGAGGAGCAAAAGTCAAAGATCACGGGTTAAGGTAAGAACAATTTACTGGAAAAAGAAATGAGATAAGGAAATGAGCAGTAACAGCAATGATACTAATGACAGAGGTTATAAGAAAAGAAATTATTCACATGGGGAAAAAAAACCTTAATAATAGAAAACATGATGTTTTCTCGATTGGAAGAAATCCCTCCTCCCTGAAAATGTGTCCCTTTCCCCTGCCCCCAGCAATGACATGAGGTGGTTCAGAATTACCTCAGTGCCCTAGCCATGCTGGTCCCAGCTACTGCAAAAAATTAACCCTGTCCTGGCCAGAACAAGGACATTATGAAATCATTTTAGCTGCAGACTAACAATAGCAGTTTTCTTCTAACTTTTTTTGGTGGAAATGTTGCAACTACAAAGAATAAAAGCACACATTTTTCACTGTGCTTTCATATTGTTTTGCTTCTGACCCTTATGCTTTGATCCTCTCCTTAATTCTTTTTCTTAGATCTTATGAGTAAATATCTGCCTTATCCACCCAGTCTCACAGCAGGCTTTTTCTCAACATGAGCCACAGTGGCTGCTGGGTGCCTCTTTACCTTCCCTCCTCCCTCTTGGCCAGGGGTGCAAACCCGGCCTCAGCAAAGCACCCTGCTGCTCCACACATGGCCGATTGTTTTGAGTCGTTAAACACTAACATTTCTGTTTCACACAACGGCTTTACATTATATTTATTTTCCTGGTGGTTTAGGAAAGAGCTCCATTCCATGCAGACCACATTCAGGCTCACCTGCTGAGGTTTATCCCTTTTGTCTGCACTGGCTTGCCATTGAACTGCCCTGTGGCTCCAGTACAGCCTCTGTCTGGTTTTCCTTTCCACCACCAAGTGCTTAATGGGACTGGAGGAAAAGCATGAGGGCAGGAAAGCCATGGGAGTAGACTCAGACCTTGTCCCAGGAGGGATCACGATGAGGGTAAAGTGAACTCCCAGAGCTGGGAACCTTAAGGTGATTTTCATCTGATGAATTATACCTAGTCACACACTCCTGTACAGGTGGCTGACCTAATGGTTCTCCAGGCAACCAACACTCCTTCTAGGATTTTATGCATCTACCCTTGCTGTCACTGGCACAGTTACAGATATTATATGTCTGTATGTTATAGAGGAGCTGTAAAGATACTAAGCTATAAAGATACTGGGTCCTCACTTGAGTCATATTTGTTCGTGTGTGAGACACAAAATGAAGGTAAAGAGAGGTGAGCTCTTGCTTCCTCTGTTTCCACTCATATTACAAGCTGTGGCAACAAACATACTAAATCTGAATTTTCTCTGGTTTTACTTTATGACCAAGAAAAGTTATGAGGGTGTAACTAGAGGGGCAGCATTTGTAGGCCAACCCCAAACAGAGGCTGGTTTGGGGTTGGCCTACAGAGCACCAGACCAAATGGTCAAACCATGACAAAACAACAGGTTTTGAAAGCTGAAGGGGGGACTCTGTATAATACTAACTCAGCCCTTTGGATACATGCCAGTCAGCTCCTGCAGTGAAAAAAAAAAGGCCATAAAGCAGATCCATTCCCTTAGCCAAGTGCAAATAGTTCTGTTCTGCTGGAAAGGTTATATTTTGACATAAGCATTACATGGTTTTTTTCCTGTCAGTTAGAGACCACACATGTGTGGAATCATGGAGTGGTTTAGTAACTCAATTAGACTCTTGGACAAGTTTGCACTTCCTTGGTAAAAATGGAAGTTTTGCTGTTTATCTATCTCAGCAACGGCTCTTGTTGCACATCACAGTCCACTGCACAGTAACTGGAAGATAGCTCTTGCTGCCAGCTTTCGTTTGTTTTTTCCAGATTAAAGGGCATAATCATTACACACTGGCTGACCACTTCATTTTGCATGAGCAAAGATGGTGGTAAAGTAGCTGGTTTCTAAATAAAAGTTTAATGATTTGATACACAGCAAGAAAAAAAAACAGGTTCTTTTAGGTTTTATCCTGAGACACACAACTTTTATTTCTTGTAATAGTTGGTGAGCAGCACAGGTCTGTGGCTGCAGAGGGGAGCATGTCACTGACCTCACCTGGGCAGGTCACAAAGCCATCATCCTCCCAGTAAGGCAGTGCCTGTACTCCCACATCACAGGGCACCACACAGCTGCATTCCCCTCTCCTCACATCTTCTTGCTCAGAGACAGAGGGAGATTATTGAATGAATATGAAACCCAGTAAAATTCAGAGCTCTGGTTCTGCTTGTGATATTAAAATTGCAATATTGATCAGGTAATTTTAAAGCGGTATAAAAACTATCATCACATATACTCTACTCACAACTTTCTCATATAATAGAAGTCCTATGAGAGATTTTTGATTCTTATGTTTTAATTTTTACCCTAAAAATATCAAGATGGCAAAGTATTTTTTCATACAATTTTGAAAGATTTCTCTAGACAAACAAAATATTATTTGTGAATCTTAAGGCTAATCAAAAAGGAAATATACTGGTTTTTCATCAAAGGTCTTTCTATTCCAACATAGAAATTAGTCAAAAAAGTTAAATATGTAAATTATTAATGTTGTTGTTATAAAAGTTAACAAAAACAAGGCCCTCTATACTCTAAAGGAACTGGTTCTTATTTCCACTAACCCTCCTGGCTTTTGAGACAACCTTTGAAATTTTTTCTTCTTTCCTCTCTCTGGGAAAAAATATACTCCCATACTTCCATCATAAAAATGAGATTAAATAAAAGCCTTTCAGTATTATTAAAAATCAAAAATAGCCTGAGATGATCTTTCCATCTTTTTTTCAAGCCATCTTTATTAATTGAGATAAAAAATGCTAACCCCATGAAATGCCTTGTCCTTCCAATTGGACAGCTCTCTTCCATCTCTCAGGTTTTCCTCTGAAATAAGGAAAGGAAGGTGAGAGAGAGAAGCAGAAACTTTCAAGTCACAGCACAGCTTCATCTGTGAAGGTGTTTTAAAACAAAAACTTCACTCCAAAATTTGTTAAGAAGCTCAGTATCATATCTAGTACTCAATAACTGCAGTATATAGTATATAACACTGTTGTAATATGTGATGTATAATTGCAATGCCATCTGCTCGTGGTGTGTGGTGGGAGCACAGAGTCAAAGGCCCTGTTACACGATGTACAATAACTCTTTGGCACTGTCTGAAATAACACGGAGGGAGCTCCCCTCAGAGCTGCTTTCCCTCTCCCTCACCCCGGGACCCTCCTTGTCTCCTGCCCTCACCCCGCCGAGCCGGCTCCGGCCCCATCCCACAGCTCCGCGCTTGCTTCCTTGCAGGAGCACCAGCGCTACGCGTCCCTGCAGCCCCTGATTTTTGGCCAGGCCACTTGGAGGGATATATTATATCCAAGTATCTTATTATTAGCGCTGTTGCAGAGCGCAGCTGTTGGCGGTGCCCGCGCCGCAGCGTGGAAGCACAGAGCCGCCCCATCACCCCTCTGCACTGCCCAGACTTCATCTTCGGTCTGGGGTCTCGGGGCTGGCTTGAGAAAGATCTCCCAAAAGTGACCGTGCTGAAGGGGAAGGCAACCAGGGTCAGGGGGGCGGGCGGCTCGGCCCCCGCAGGGACCCCGGCCGGCCCCGGGCAGGCTCTGCGGGCGCTGAGGCGGGCGGATGGCGGCGGAGCGGGGAGCGGGGCTGCGCATCTTGCGCGCTGTGGGTAGGCGGCACCCCGGCACGGAACGCATCCTTCCGCGCGGGGCACCTGCCAGCGTCTGGGGAGGGGGCACCTGGTTTGGTTTGGCTTTTTCTCTTGTCTTTTTTTCTCTCCGTACTTCTCCCCCTTCCCCCTTTTATTTCTTCTTTTCCTATATTTTGTTTCTTTGAGCTGTTATCTCTTCCCTCGGTGGAAGAGAGTGAACTCCAGCGAGATTGTGTATCTTCCCCCTTTCCCCTTCCCTTTCCCTTTCCCTTTCCCTTTCCTTTTCCCTTCCCCTTCCTCTTATCCTTATCCTTTCCTTTTCCCCTTTCCCCTTCCCCTTTTGCTTCTAATGACTGTATGGGTGATGAAAGCAGGTTAGTGTTTTGGGTGGTTAGGAGAGGTTCTGGGTGAAAACAGTCACCTTTCCAAATAAGTTTCTTCAAATTTTATTGTTTTATTGGGACAGGGGAAGGGGGGCACTTTTCACTAGAGTTTCTCACCCTATAAAAGTGGCTTTTCTCACTAACCATTCAGGTTCCTCCCATCCCTTCAGACCCAAATGAATTTGGTGCCCAATGTGAATGTGCAGAGAATCCTGAAACAATCAGCCCTTTGAGGGTGAGCCCAGGAGGTGCCCTTATGTGCACCTGGCCATGCAACACCTGAGGGGTGCTGTGCTAGACTGTCACCAAGGGCTCAGTGTCTTGCAAGGTGCAGCTGTAAGGGGTTTTTTTGTCTAAATTTGCTCAGCACAGAACATTTCTTTGGTCCAAGGCAAATCCTGGTAAAAGACGGAGCTCCCACCCAAAGATCTTCAAAGTATCCCCTGACCTTGGTGAGACCTACAAGTCTTGAGATCTACTCCACTACCAACTCTGATCCACTTCAGACCAGCTCTTGTGTTGGCATTATTCCACAACATCATCTGAAAATGGCACATTCTGTATTAAAGGACTCTTTATGTAGTTGTTTTCTCTGGTATGCCCACTTCAACTTCCCCAACCTCTCCCCAGATTATTTCAAGCAACCCTCATCTGCTCGTCTCCTGATTTCTCTAGCCTCCACAGGAAATCGTTTAAGTAAGACTTTTTATTGACTTCTATTATTTCAATTCAAGTGTATATTGAAAATGCAGAAATTTTTTTCTGCAAACATTTTTGCAACTTTTTTTACAAGAATGCCACTTGTAAAAGAAATAGGAGAATTACAGTGATACATCACAGAAGAGAAAACTGAAGAGAAATCTAAGTTGCTAGAAAAGTGTTAGAAAACATTAAATGGAGCAAACTCCCCAATTTAACTCAGCACACTGGGTTAGGAAAATGCACATGGTCAGATTATCTGATAAACTGAAAACTTTTGATTTCACTAAAGCAGAAAAGATAATTCAAAATAAAATTATTTGTTTCATTTTCAGCATTTTCTTAAACCAGTGTCAGGTTCATATTTACAGGAAAGCAGATAGATGCCTTTCACAAACTTGCTAATAGGAGGGAGACTGTTTCAGTGATTCTATTCTTATATCTGGAGGAAAACCTTAAATCCAAACTGTGCCTGCTTCAAAGCAGGGACTGGACCCTGGGGGCCCTCCTTGCTGTGAGAGTACATTCATGTCACAGATATTTTAGATATTTGGGGGGGGGGGGGGGGGGGGGGGGGGGGAGGTGTGTGATTATTCCTCAGTGAAGTACCCCCACTTATATAAACACATTTAAATTAGACCAAGCAGCAAGAGGTTCATTGTAAGCCTGCACCAAAAGGGTAGGCACTGAGGTCCTGATCCCACTGAGGAATAGAATTATAGAATCATAAATTGGCATGGGTTGGAAAGGACCTTAAATATAATTCAGTTCTAAACCCCCTGGCACTGGCAGGGACACCTTCCACCAGACCATGTTGCTCAGAGCTTCATCCAACCTGGCCTCAGACACTGCCATCCACAAACTCCCTGGGTCACCTCTACCAGTGCCTCAGCACCAATACAGTAAAGATTTTTTTCCTAACATCTGATCTAAACTTACTCTCAGTTTGAAGCCATTCCCCATTGTCCTGTCACTAAATGCTCTTATAAATAATCTCTCTCCACAGAGAGAAACCTTATGAGACTGATAAATGACTGGTAAAGCAACCTACTCACTGGTCTTCTGTCAAACTCCCTCTGGTTATGGGACATTTCTGTTTGATTGAAATTCCACTGCTAAATCCCTTCAAAACTCCAATCCTTGTACTGAAAATTGAGTGTGTGATTTATTTGGATAAATAGGGAGGGAAAATATCATCTTACTAAGTATATTTTATATTTTATGTGCTGTAAATTTGATCCAATGCAAAGTTCAGCTTAGAAACCATCTGTGAAGTCCTGGGTGTTGGTCGTAACTCTGTTGGTTCCCTGCCAGCCCCACCCTACACAAAACAATCATGAAGGTACTCCAACAGAGCTTGGCACTTGGATCCATCTTGTCTGGATTCACTTCTAGGAGCAGAGCAGTCATGGCATGGGCTGGAGAAGCTGTTTAGATGCAACTAATGTTTTAATAAACCAGAGAATGTTTCCATGGCTGTCAGCTCTCAAAAATATATGTGCCCATTTTGAAACACTTCACAGATATTCACAGAAGTGATAGAAAATACATGTGGAAGATTTGCTTTCTTCCCTTGCCTACACTTGTTGCAGCATTTCCTGGGTGACTCCCCATTGCAGTTCAGGCTGAAGTAGCCTGTAGCCTGTGACACTGAGTCTGATCCCCTCATGCCACCCAGCTCCTCTTCTGACTTATCCCTCTGCTTCCTCCACCCACACAAACCATGAGCCTTTCTCACCATCTCAGATGCTCAGCACTTCCTCCCAGCCATCATTCTTGCTCTGCTTCTTTAAGCCACTTCTCTCAAACCTGAATCCAGTATCATGGCAGCCATATGGTGTCAGGTTTTGTGCCTGAACATCACCCTTGTAATCTATACACAAACTAGAAAATAAATCTGTTTTTTGTTATGGTCTTGGTTTTTAGTGCACAGAACAAGGGAGGAGTTAAAAAAGCAATACTCAGAGGGAAGGATGGAGACACATTAAGACCTTTAAAATTGTATGCAGCTTTGTGAAAATATGATGAACTATAAACATGCACTAAGAAGAACATTGTTATTAACCCATACAAACAAAAAATTGACTGTGTTCTTTCTGTCTCTCTTTTTGTTTAGATATTAAGAAGAGCAGACAAGAATGGTAAGATTGCTTGCATGTCTTGCCCCCTTCCTTTGGAAAAAAGGATCCATCATTAATTCAGCATTTTAAGTTATGTTTTACACATCCTTACAGAAAAATCAGACATCTCTCATATCATTTTATATTTCCTGCAGATTCAATGCCATGTCTTATCTTGTGCTTCGATCTTCCCTTCTTTAAGGACAGATCTTATGCTTTCACAATTTTGTATTTCACAATTTGGCATTTAAGGACAGATCTTAGGCTTTCATGATTTGGCAATTTACACTTTGGGTGCATGGAGGTGTTTTCTAGTGACACTGACTCCAGAAGGTTAGAAATACTTGTTAGTAGCTCCATCTTACTGCTTCTTAAAAACACCATAGGCTACATCCAGAAATCAGATTTGGTTTTGTATTTATTCAGTGTGTCAGTAGGAAGAATAAACCCTTGAATCCAACTCACATATTTAAAGCACAGAATTCATAAATTTTCCATTAGCAAGAGAAGCATTAAACAGTGTCAAACGCACAGATCAGACAGGTTTAACTGTGACAATACCCAGTCTGGTCAATCCTCAGAAAACAGATACTATGTGCATTCAATAAGGAGAAGACAAATGGATATCACTGAGAAAAGCAGTGATAATAACTTACAAGGAAGAACTCTTGGACAGCAAGTGGCTACTGTACGGTTTGGTGGTCTAACTAAGCATGCTGAATAACTGTTTAGTGTTGCTGAGTGTCACCTCCACAGCTCACTTCTAGGAATTATTCCTGCCCCAGCTCATGTGCAGCAACTGGCACTTCCCACAAGACCATGGCAGCTCCTTCAGAGAGCTCAGGAGCCACAGAATCCATCACTGTGGGAGGTTTTTGCTAGTGTTTTCTTTGTTACCTGCCTCAATCAGCTTGCCAGTGGTTTGCATGGGCAGTGATGATGCAAGCTGAATTCCAAGGTGAGGGCTGGAATGGGGAGGAGGAGGACTCCATGCACCTGCAGTGGTGCATCTCTAGCTTATTTACCTGCCAAACACAGCAAAGCTCTGCTGACATCCCCCTCAGACCTCCTTGTGGTGTTTGGAATAACATGTGTATCTGCCCTGAAGATTGACGAGGGGCAGAGCCCATGGTACAGAGCAGAACTCATCACTCCTCTGGAGTCTAAAAGAGACTCTAGAGCTTTGTGTCCCTGCCCTGGCCTTTGGGCTCATGCCGTCCCAGCCCTGGTGGATCTGCAGCACTTTTGTTGTTGGGAACACTTCAGTCCTCTTTTGGGTTTCCCCACAGCTCATTACTATCCATTGCTATGAAAACAGGGGGAACAGCTCCCAATATTGGTGACAAACTGGCTTGTTCCAGAACAATGTAATACCATATCAGCTCCAGAGACTTTGGTCACTGGTATTCCTACCTGTATACGGTTTCTTTACAACATATTATTGGCAGAAAAGTGGCTAAGTTCAGTCACTTCAGTTCTATTAATTTAAGTCGATGAACTTGAAATTATTCCAGCTTTTAGGCCATAATTGAGTTTGCTCAACCATCAGTTGCCCATGGGACTTCCACTTTGCTAATCTAGCAATGAACAGGCTGGTGCCACATTGATAGGGATATTTGTTTCAAGGCTGTAAAGTTAAGTACATTTTCAGAAAGGTTATTGGATATGTGACCACTTACTGAAAATGTTTACACTGTTGTCACCATTAATTATTAGCTTTGGTTAATAACTGGTCTACTTAGGCTTTCAGTGTCACCTTTCTGTGCTACAGGAAACCAACTATTGGCTTTCACTAACAAACACTACATTACTGTCCATAACACAGCCCTGTTAAATTCTTCCATATACTTTTAATAGAACCTTCTCTGGTGTATTCATTCATTTTGTGAGATTAAAATACCTTCAGAGAAAATATCATCAAAAAACTTAACTAGATTCTTGCTAGAAAGCAAGGAAAAAATCAAAAAAGTGGATCAAACAGATAAATGGGAGTATAGTATAAACATTTTTGCAATGAATTTGTGTACTGTGGTACTTCAGGTAAGCTTTTCACAGCAAGGAAAGACATTCTTGCAAAAGCAATATAAAATAAGACATCAAAAGAGCCAAGAAATTCTGCTGAACTGCTGATACTCAAAAATGCTACAATAATTTATGATGTCTGTGTTTGTTTAAGTGCTTTAGCAAACAGCCATGTGATTGAAGTCATACAAATGGCTTCTTTCTTTGCCAGCTCAGGTACATATATCATTCTGTTACTGTCCTGTTTCTGGAAATATCAGCTATGCAGCAATTCCATGAGAAGATCAACTTCATAAACTCTATCTGTAATTCTTATTTCAGGGCTGTGCAGCTCTGCTTTTTCTGGAGCAAATCCATACATCTCTCATAAATGAAAAGGTCATATGATTTTTTTAAAAGGAGAACAAGGCATAGGGAAGGATTTTTAAGAACTATATGATTCATAATATTGACAAAAGCTACAGAAAATCCTGAGAGGAAAAAAGCAATTTCATAAAGGTGAGATGCTGCACGTTGACCTTTTTGGAAAGGAGAAGTTGCAAGTCTCTATATCAAAATGAAATTTTGGTCAGGTTTATTTTATAAAACTCTATGTGCCCAAAGAAATGCATGTGGATTTCACGCAGAATTTTAAAAAAAATTCCAGCTAAGAGGAAAAATCTTCATTTGTTTAATTTCTTATTCTGTTTAAAACAAAATCAAATTCATTAAATTCCTCTCAAATAGTAAAATCTTGTCCCTAACCCACAAGGGAGGGAGCAAAGAAAAATGAGAAACTGGAACTGCCAAATGCAGTCTTTCCTAACCAAAAAAGTTTTTACTTCCCTCATCTCACAGGCAACAGTGGTTGCCTCACATCTGTGTGAATGCAGCACCTGTATGGGCTTGTCTGCATGAGGTATCTTTTATCTCCTGATGAAATGGGGCACTCCATTAGCCTTGCAGTGACCTGCAGTCAAGTGAAATGGTATCAGTTGTTGGTGAATGTCACCCAGAGGCCTCTTCTGACCATGAAGCTGTGACATGTGCCCAATTAGAATTGCCTCCTGCCAGAATTCCCTCCCCTTAGCACAGGAATGGAATTTCAAATACAGACTACATTGCAGAAATCCAGCCACAAACAGCCTGACTGTCAAAACAGATGGGGAGAAAAAAGAAAAAGTAACAATCTATGAAAATGCAGCCCTTCATCCTGCAAGAATAATAGTCTTCCTTCAGCATAGGAAAGGTGCCTCAACTCTGTGGTTCAACACAGACCAAAGGCAAGGAGCGCCACAAAATAACTAGAGAAAAGTGCCCTGCTTTTGCTGGCATCATTGTTGGGGTCATTTCTCTTCCCATCGCTCTGGGGAAGAAGACCACTGTCTTTGCCTTTTACTGGAGTCTGTCTGTGATCTCCAGCTCTGGACCTCCTCTCCTGCTCTGGAAACATGGCATACTCTGGTGTTTGAGACTCCCCTTGGCTGTTTTCAGTGTCCATCCGGTCATTTCTGGAGGGATTGACTCCTAGCCCTGACCCCCAGGAGGAGGAGCTCTCAGCTGACTCTCTCCTCCACAAAATTTGAATTGGTATTTGATTATGTCCTTGTTCCAAACTTAACACCTCCTGTCCCCAAGCTCTTGGATACCTCTAGGCCCTAAGGAGGGCAACTCTAATATGACAATATTTTGTATATAGATGCTTTCATTGATTTGCATTAGCAAAGCCATCTGTTCTGAAAAAGCACTGAGTAAAACTGATATCTCAAACATTCTTAAAGCTCCTAAGAGGGAGATATTCGAAAACATCATTGATAATATCTGCTACAGAAGTAGACATTTTTGTAAAACTCAAAAAAACCTAAACTGTAAGGAACACTGTAAACAATGTGCTTCATGCAGTCAGGAATGACTGCAAACAAATGAGGGAAGAATTTAAAAACTGACTAAACAAAAGACTAAAGCTCCAATGACTGACAAACCTGAATATCAAACAACCAGCAGACTTGCAACAGAATCTTATTAATGTCAGAATCACTGCATTTATGTCTGGTTTAATTTTTTTTCTCTGACATTTCAAACAAGCACTCACTGAAAGCTTTTTCCCCCAAAAAAATTATATGGTTTTTACTGTATTTGTAAAATGAAAAATAGTCAGATGAGACCAATCTTTGCATTCTGTCATATCCCTTCATTCATTACCCTTGATGTCCATGAAAGAGAGCAGGAGCATTAGGCTTTTAAATGTAGAATTCTGAAACTGTATAAAATACTGTGATAATACATGCAGCATGTTGACTACAATAATCTGGGGATTTCTGCCCAGCTCTGAAACTGTGCAAACGTTGGCCCAACAAAAACTGCAGGTCATAAATAATGGATTCCTTAAAATAAGGCAAGTGCAGCAGTAGCACCCTGTCCCTTCCTCTGCTGTCAGTGACCAAAGGGATTGATTCACAGATCATAGGTTTTTGAGTGACCCAGCAAGGTTTCCAGAAAATAACCAAAATGCTTCTCAACTCCACCTGTATGATCATCAGGAAGAAATCTTGCAATGCCTACTCCAGAGTCAGTTTTGCAGAGATCAGAATAGGGGTTTTCCTATTCATTATTTAATGACAGTGCCATTGCAGAATAAACACTGACTTTGCAGGTGAGTCTTCTACCATCTGTGTCAGCTCATGTGTCTGTAGGTGAGCTCTGGCAGGTTGAAAGCTGCCTCCCTCACTGCAGCAGTCCTCAGACTGTGACTTCGCAGTGGCTCTAGCTTGTTTACCAGAGTGCTAGCTTGTACTGTGCCAGAGGATTAAGGGAATATGCCTCTGAGAGGCAGAGAAAGCACCTTGGGAAAGGGATCTCTTGAATCTTCCCTAAAGTAAACTGTCAGAGTTGGACTGCAGGCTCTCAAGATTGCCACTTAGTGGGTTAGACTTTTTACTGAGAAAAATTTTGGACTTACACCAAAGCAAAGAATGCCAAGTCCTTGATTTCAGCATTTTTTAACTAGGCCTGTATCTCCTAACCTGGGGCTATAACACCCTGACATCTCATGAGGTCCTCAACTAGCCCAGAGACTGTCCCAGAAGCCCTGCTCAGTGGCACCTGCATCACTGCACAAGCTCTCCCCTCCATATGGAGTGGCCAGAGAGGTCACAGCATGGCAGGGTGAGCCATCCCTTGTGTGAGAAAGAGAAAGCCAGCAATATGCAGGAATCCCTTGGGGAAGCTCTATGCACCATGATACCCAGAAGGCTCATGTCTGAGTGGCCCAAATTAGCCATGTTTGAGCTACAGATTTACTGAATGACTTAACAGAGCACATTTTTTAAACAGAAGCCAGAGGACAGAAATTCCCTGAACTGTAGCATCCCTGATTTAAGCTCCCAAGTTACTCAGTGAATGGATTAGTAAGGCAAAACCCTTGCAGTACATCCCATGAATTCTCACCACACTGCTGCTTGCTTCCTGACCATCTGGATCCACTGCAGACATCACCCTGCATCCTGTTTCAGAGCCCAGGCTCAGCCTGGATGCTTCAAGTGCTGCAGGGCTGGACTGTGTGCTCCAGATTCCCAAAAATATTTCTATACAGATAACCTAAACCTTCTCCCTGTTAGCCTTGGAATCACTTGCTTACTTGTGCTAAGCTTTTCCGGCATGACAGATGCTCAATAATGGCTCAAAATCCTTATTTCTGATTATATCAACATAAAGTACAGATCAGAGTCAATAAAAGCTTGGTGCATTTGCCCAGACTCTTTTAAATCTCCACCTGTGTCTGTGCTTTTTCTGATGCAGCCCCTTATGACTGAGACCTAGTGGATATTATTAGCATGCTCCTTTTGGCACACTGAAATTTTGTTATTTTGGCAGATCTTTCTTGATCTGATTCCAGCCCGTGTACCATGTTCCAATAAATCATGTGGGTTTCATCTTTTTGCATCTGGTTCAGTCCATCTATGTCTGTTGTGGTGTGCACCCCACTCCCCCCCACACACACACACCTACCTGTTTTTCTCTGTGTATGGCCAATATCTTATAGCAGTCAAGTAATCTGACCCAAACCTTCAATTCCTTCCAAAGGACAAGTCCCACAGCAGATCCCCAGGAGCAAATGAGCTGGGAAGAGGCCCCACGTTCACACTGCCTTCCCTTTAGGTTCTCTAAAGGGAGATGGATTTTTAAATCAATAAAGAGCTGTCACGACACCCACAAGAGCTTTAGAAACTGAGCTCCCATTGAGAATTATGAGGGTCTGGATGGGGCTGTGGTTTTGGGCCTTGCCTTTCCCATGGCAGAAGTGACTGCTTCATTTTGTTCACTGTCATTTCCTAGTCCCTGATGTACCTTCCTGGTGAACAAGTACTTTCTGCCACATGGAATTCTTCTATTTGTTGCTTTCATTTGTTGTTATTTCTTCTTCCTTTGCTAATTGTTGGCCTACAAGAGCAAAGAACTGTGCTCATAGAGCCCCAGACCCTAAACAACCTCACTGTCCTGGTAGGGTGCATGTTGCCAGCCTGGAGGCAGGCTGGACACTCTCTTGTTGAGCCAAGACAGTGCTGAGGGCTCAACTTTCCAAATCACATCCTTCTAAGGTAACCCCCAGGATGAGCTCTAGCCAAGTGTGGTTTTGCTCTCTGATTGCCATAAACTCTTACATGGGGCTCTTCCAAGAGATATAACCCCTAGGGCTGCCATTCAGCCA
Organism: Cettia cetti; assembly: GCA_013401135.1. Classification (NCBI taxonomy): domain Eukaryota; kingdom Metazoa; phylum Chordata; class Aves; order Passeriformes; family Sylviidae; genus Cettia; species Cettia cetti. The sequence continues at coordinate 28,174 of VZUI01033972.1, forward strand.
TGTAAGCTCCATCTGATGTGGCCCCTGCTATGAAAACACTGCTTTTTACCTGCTGAGAAAGGCTCACAATCCTAACAAGATGCCCAAAATAGGGAGCAGCAGAAGTGGTTTAGTTGTCCTCTAGCGTTTGCTGGCATCTCTGTGAGACTTCCTTCTTGTCCACATCACTGTAACTTCCTTCACTGGCTGCAGTCTCACCTTTTGCCATTGTCTTTGTGCACACAGGCCCCAAATACATCTGTGCCCTTGTCCAATATTCGCTCGATACCTTTTGACTCACTGAAAGCACCTTTCAACTCAGAGAGTGTGTGGGACTTTCCTCTGTCAGATGTGCTGTTCTCTACTGAAGTCAGCAGCTATCCAAAGCATATCCTGGAGATTACACTAGTGTTTCTGCAGCAGACTGGCTGGGCGATATCCCTTGGGCATATTTTACATAGAAAAGCATCTATTCAATAAACAGGTGAATTTTACTGAAATAAATGTGAGAATACAATTGTAACCTGAAGGAAGGCTCCTGTAAACCACTGTGTGAATTTATTTCTAAATTTGCAAGTGCAAGGTGGGGAGATTCATTTTAATGTTTATATTTTCATTTTATTTGTCTGCCAGTTGGAAGACAAAGGCAAACAGGTGACTGTGCCTGTTGATGAAAAAGCCCTTCTTTTGAAAAATGTCATAAAAGACAGACAAAAGTAAGCAAGTCTTGCAAAACAGCTTCTTAAATAATATGGCCAAGGCAAATACAGCTGAAGGTTGATTTCCCTGATGGCTGCCTAGCTTCAGAGAAGTTTGCCTTTCATTACTCATCCTTCCCCTGTCACTTTGCCAGTGGCAAGGATTGAAGAATCTCTAATAGAGGTTTCTGCTCAGCTATTCTGTAGCACTTAAACCAGATAGTGTTATCTGGGCACTCCAAGGGCAGTGAGGTGTGCCCAGGGCAGTGGAGTTGAGGACACATAATACAGCCTTTAAAATAAAAGCTATTCTTGACACTTGGGGGGAAAAAAACCCAAAACTGTCTAGGCAAATGCATCTTCAGTTTAACAGCACAGGGAGCACTTGTTCAGCTTTGGGTCTGAGCTTCATCTGAGCACTGAGGAAGCATAAGGATGGCCACAGGCAGTGGAGCCCTCCCCAGCTGCTCTGGCAAAACAGTTACACTCATACAAAATCAGAGAAGTGCCCTGGATAATCAGAGCTTTTTTTAGTAAAAGTAACTGTGTGAAGTCTGTAAGTAACAAACAGGTTCAAAAGTCCTTGTGTTTTGCCAGAAACAATCTCAGTGATTTGTCACTCAATGTCAATAGTGTTCAAAATCTTTTTAAGAATAAGCATCAATGAACCAAAAGGCAATTTCTTCTTCTGGATGGCAAAAATTTAAAGAAAATAGCTAAAGTACCCAATCTGTTGGTGGATCAGTGATTTTTCGATTGAGATAAAGCCAATGATCCTGAAGGACGGAAATAGACTTATTTAATGTTTTGTGTCATACCCCAGGCTGTTCTATGGGTAAACTCATACTTTTATCTCAGGAAAGTTGCCAAAAGTTACTCGTTTCTTGAGTAGGTGTATAACTTGTATGCAAATCAGCCTTCCCAGCAAAGGATAAAGCTGCAGCGGTAGTTTGATTAAGGAATTGATTGTATCTCTAAGAGCCAAAGGAAGCACAGCTGTGAGAACACTCATCTCAATACACTCAATATTTGATATCCCTTCTCTGTAACTAGTGCTAAATGGCAAATGTATTTAGATTCTCAGCTAGGTAATCATTGCAGTTTTGTGCCATCTTGGTTTCTGGCTCTTGAAGATCTTGACATTTTATTTTGATTGTAATAATGATCATCTCCAGCTACAATCTGTCTTTTCATATTAAACATTTCCAAATGGTTTTGTTGAAGTAGATATTTAATTTGTACAAATTCGAAACCTCTTCAAGATATCTGAAACCATATATTCCAGTCAAAGAAATTATGAAATAATAACAAGTAAAAGATGAAGGAAACTTCTCAGGTCTACTCTTCAAATCTGCCTGCTGTAGTGCTGCATGCAGTTACAAGGTTTAGATATTGCCTTTATAATAGATTCTTCAGCATTATAAAATAAAGTCACAGTACACTGTAGATTAGTCTGTTGCTTAGGACATCTTAGTCTTATCCTCTACAATTTTTTAGTGCCCTATGAGGGATTCAGTATGTTACTAAAGAAAGAGAAAGAAACATGTGAACTTAAATTTAGTGCTACCTAAAAAAGAGTTATGAAGTGTTAACCTATAAAAATATTATGTGTCATGCAAAAGCTTAATCATAAATTATTGCTTAACTACAGTTTAATCTTTAAAACTTCTTATAATAACAGGAAAAGGTGAATCTTTATTTGACTTTTGTTTGCTCATTATCACCCTTGCATTTAAAATGTAAAGTTTCAACATTTGAGCTGAAGTCCTAGAGGCTTTTAAACTTTCCTCTTCTGCTGCATGAGGTAAACAAGAAAAACAAATTAAATTAAGTCAATTTCCATTTCTTCATTGTTTCAGATGATGGAAAACTGTCCTTTGATGAATTCAAAGCTTACTTTGCTGATGGAGTTCTGAGTGGAGAAGAACTGCATGAACTTTTTCACACCATTGATACACACAATACTGAGTAAGCGCCCCCTTCTTGCAATTCCAGCACCACTTTTGTACCAGTGAATGGAAAGCAGGCCTCAGGCTGATTTTAGGAAACAAGTTTATGTAGAAAGATGCTTGAGGGAAGACAGGCTGTGTCATATGGCTATAAATTGTATAAGTGTTTTGAAAATTTGTTGAAACGTTTGCATATTCTAGTAGATGTGATTTGGGTACTGAGAACACAGGGTGGAAATTGGATGGTTTCTGTATTTCCCCACCGTGAAAAGAAAAGGAACTGGGGCCTCCTTCAGGCTTAAATATGAATTCCTCAATTCTCAATTCCACTGACTCATACTGAGATGAATACTTGAGCAGATGTTAAGAAGGAAATAAAATAAATGAAGCAATTTTTTATAGTAAAGAGCTGAAAAAGCTATCCTGTCTGGTGGCATGGTACTTGTGCTGGTGTGGTCCCTCAGGATATTCCCATTATGTTTGGGTTTAACAAGGCCACAGGGAATTTCATGGAGTTCAGCAAGGAGAAGTACAAAATCCTGCTTCTGGGGAGGAACAAGCCCCAGTTTTTGTGGGAAATGGAATCGAATTAAATGTAGTTTGGTAGTAGAATTAATAAGATTTTAGAGTTTGTGCCAAAATAATGTCCTGAAGTAAGCAGAAGAAATAGTACTCAATCTGTTGGACTTGTGGGGAATAAAAACCACTACAGGCTTTATAAGGTGATTACAGGATGGGATGATGGAGACAGGGAGGGGGAGTCACCTCCCTGGAGGTATTTGGGAGATTTGGCAGTGCTGGGTTAACAGTTGAACATGATGGTTTTAGAGGTCTTTTTTAAACCAAACAATTCTATGATTTTATGGTTCCATGAACCAATATTTACTGGGGCCCACTCAGCTGGAAAGCAGTTTGGCAGAAAAGGGTATTGGGTGAACACCAAGTTGAACATGAGCTAACAATGTGCCCTTGTGGCCAAGAAGGCCAATGAATGGTATGAATGACCCAGAGTAAAAAGCTCATTTCAGAGCCAGACTCATTCGTACAGCTTTGGACTTCCTCATATGTACCATATTTCTGTACAAGTGGTTTTATTTTACCATAATTCCATTTGTCTGCAAGCACCCTGATAAGGACAGAAATTCTTGGTACTAAGCAAGATCTCTAAGAAAAAATACAGATGTTCTACATCTTTTTTCCCTTCCTTTTTATAGGTAAAACTTTTTAAGTTCATGCATTGTTGTTATTGTTGTTGTTGTTGTTGTTGTTGTTATTATTATTATTATTATTATTATTATTATTATTATTATTATTATTATTATTATTATTATTATTATTAAATTTTATCTTTAACAGAGAATACATGAATCTGAAAAATATGTAGAAAAGTGAGAATAACATTATGTTTTTCCTCCTGGTATATAAGCATACTTGAAGAATCAGTGCAATTGTTGAATGCTGCTGCTATTAATTGAAAATACATAATTAAACTGTCATAGCAGCCATCTGAGAGAGAGATCATTCTCACTGTCCAGAAAAATCCTGGCAAAAGTCTGGGCACAAAAGTCATAGATAGTGAAAGGCTCAGTTTTCATGTATTTCAGGGAATGAAGCTAGTGGAATATTAAGACAAACTACTAAATTACCTTTTTGAACCAGAAGAAAAGGGTGCTTTTTATTGATGGATTAACATTTGTTACAGGAGGAGAACCTAGCTATGGGTACAAAAACATACATAAAACTTGGATTTAAGACAGCAAAAAGAAGATTTTTGGGTGGTTTTTTTCATATAGTCTAACTGATAAAAGGCTTTAGGGTGGCTTAGCAGCTGAAAAGTATTCTACTAGGCTTGATATTTAACAGAGGCAAATACATTTTAAAGGCTTTCCCTTATCCCTTTGTAAGCTTTTGAGAAACCTGTCAGCAAGATGTCACAGGCCAAATATCAGATGGATATAGTAGAGAGAGACAGCTTGGCCAGTATAATATAATTTCCTTGTTAACATAGCTTTCAAAAAAAAAATCACATGGACAAGATAAAATGAGGCAAAAAACTTTACTCACTGGCATTTCCTGAAAAGGGCAGGTTATGCAAAATGTCTCAAATTAACAAGCTAGCAAAGAAAAGTAGCAAAATGTTCATTGAACCTTGAGAAGTGTTTTTAATGTAAGCATTAGGAGAATCATGCACATATCAAACAATATCTAAACCATCTATTTTTAGATGTTTTCACTTCCAAATTATCCAAGGGAATGAAATGGAAATGATGAAACTCAGAAGTGGTTTATGGCTGGTTTTCAGTAGGGAAGGGCAAAGAATTCTGCTCAATTTTGTAGCTAGTGGGAGATTTGCACAGATTACTTTGTTTCTCTTATCCAATTAAAATGCAGACACTGTCAAACTCTGGGCAAATCTTTTATCTTCTCTCTGCTTCACTTCACTATTTACAAATTGCAGACTGTAGCTCCCTATCATAGAAATACTTTGTAAGTTGTTGAGGTTATGCAATGATTTACACATGTAAATGCCTAGCACAGATGTCTAAGGAAGCCTGCCATGATCCCTTAGTCGTTTCATAGAGTATCTCAAGACTTCATAACTAGCTTGTCACAAGAGCAGACTTTGGGTTGTGTCCACCTGTGTTAAAGCCTTTAGCTCTGCCAGCATTCAAAACTTCACTGTCTGTGTGTGTGCACAAGACTTTGTACTTTAAAACCTGAAGATGAAAAAGGAGATGTGGCCTTGGGGTGATAGCCATGGACCACAAACTCAGGCAATTTGAATTCCCTTCTCAGCTATGCTGCAGCAATTTTTCAATAAAATATTCAAAGCCTGAAACACTTAACATTGACCTAACATTTCTAAGAACTAAATCAAGCAGGTATTAAACCCCACTACTACACAGACCCTAATGTCAGTCTTGTTGAAGTGAGATTTAGATTATTAACTTTTAAAAAGACCAATCCAAGCTAATGCAACAAGATTGTCACAAAGCAAATAGGCTGTGGAAGACTGCTGAAATGAGTAATTACCATTTGCATCGTGATAACAGGGCAAATAACAGAGTTTTTAACTTTCTAGTAATTCAGGTTGTGTCTGCCTGACTGACTAGGATCTCTGCACCTTGGTATTTGAAGCAGTCAGGTGTTCTCTTCTTTCAAAGTAGAAGAGTCAATTAGTGCATAATCAGTAGGAAAAACAGATGAGTAAGAATTAGTTACTGCCACATTAAGTTTTCAAGACATAGGTTGAATAGGAGTTTATTATGACAGGATGAATTTAAATGTACAATTTTTCTAGACCCTAAAGTACAGGTTATTCATTCAGGACAGATCATTGCTTTTTACTCAAAATTTGTATTAGCTAAGGGTATTTCCTCAGTATGTACCTGGGACATATATTTTACAGTTTATGAATAGTACATGTGTACTATTTTTTCTTTTTATTTAAAAAAAGTCTACCTTACCTTTTTATAACATTTGAAATATAAAATAAATACCACTAAAGACACAGTGTACAAATTGATTGCCTAATTTTTTTAACTTCTCTTCGTTTTTCCTTTGGATACAGCCAGAAACAAATGCATAAGACAACCAAATTAGGTAGGGAATCCATGCAAAGTGAAGTAGTGTATCCATGGAAAAAGGAATTTATTTTTCCATTTTTCAGTACTGCTGTGATATTTTACCTTTCTTGAAGGCAAGCTTTGATCCATAGAATGAGCATTCCTGACCTGTAATTAGTAAAAGGTGACAGCTTTAGGCAGGTAGCAGTTAACCATCCTTCTGAAAATGCAGTTTCCAGTATTGTCATAACTTCAGAGTGAAGCTGAAAGACAATTAGGCATTTGACTGCCACTAAGAGTCACTTCTATTTGTGTTTTCCAGGATCTCATGAAACCTTTGGGCAATCACACACCATTGAATGGTACAAAGAAGCAGTTACAGAGGGTCCACACTCAGATGTCCTCACTCTGCCAGTGGTAGGATAGGCTTTGCATTGATGCAGAAGGGATCAGGTCTAGGCTGTAACATCTCCAGGTTCTTGTTTCCTAGTGTGCATTTTCTTCTACTGCAAAGTAGTGTCTTGTATTTAAAGACCTTTAAAAAAACCCCAGCCAAACAAATATAGACAAGAACTGAAGAGCAGTGACTTAAGCTGAAGCTTACCTGGAGCTGGTACAGTGATTCTCCTCCCCTTTTTCATAATGGTTTAAGTGTTTTGCTGGTAGCCACAGTATAAACACACTCTAAGCATCTGGGCAACATCTTAGGTTCTTTTTAAGTTATCAGGAGGCCAAGGTAGATCCACACAGTTTCTTTAGTAGGAGACAGGTACCCAGAGTATGAGGTAGAGCAACAGGAGTGCATGTCTGTGAGCAGGAAAGGGGCAAGGGGAAGAGCTAATCTTTGTCTCCTGATATTGACATATATTTGACATGGCATCCTTGTTATACATCTGTAATGTCAGTTTGGACCTGCACAGTGCTTGTCCTAACACTTCAAAAAATCTCAATGTACTCTATTTGAAATCTAAGTTAACCTTTTAGGAGGTTTGTGAGGGTGAAGGAAGCCCAGTGTGGTTCCTTACCCCTCTCTCCTCCCCCAGTCTGAGCTCCAAGCTCCACAGTGCTCAGTGAGGCTCTGCAGGGCTGATGGCAGCAATGGGAAGGGTGTTGGGGTGAATGCAAGTGCTGAAAAGACATCAGAAGACTTTCTTTGTACTGACAAAGAGGGTCATGGAGAACATAGTCTGCAGGTTGTAGTAATTTCAGAACTTAAGACTCTGCTGTCTCAGAGCATTCTGGTTATTAACTGAATGCAAAATCTCTTTCATGTAAAACAGTGTTGAAGCACAATTGAGGAAGCTCTGCAGAAATACAGTTGTTTTGTTTACATGTGTCATTGCATGAATAATTGTACTGAAAGTAGAGAAAGGTATCAGACGCACACAGAGAGAAATATACAGGAAAAGTTTGAAATTAGTGGTTTAAGGAATGAAGGCTGTTGCAACTAATTTCTTTGGTAAATCATCTCCTACTTAATTTTAATGTCAACCCTGACAATCTCATCTCTCTTGCTCTCAGCAGAGCAAGAATCCTTGACATGGTTAATGGTTTAGCAGATAAGTCTTCACAAAAGTCATTGCAAATGTAACCTCTCTTTTACTCTTATCCTTTACCCTTCCCTCCCTTCCATCATGACTTCCATGGAAATTGTTTTAGTATAATGGCATCCTCTGGGAAAAGGTGTCAGAAGATAATGAGAATATTTGGCAAAGTTACAAGCTAGGAGATATACAGAAGGTCTCAAGGGGATTTAGTTTGCAGCACTACCAGAGAGATAGTGCAACAAATGTTCCACTGATTACTGACTCACAGGAGTCTGTGGGGAATCAGACTTATTTTTCTCTCTTTACTCATTGGTAAAATGAAGTCCTTAGTCAGGACCCTAGTTACAATATAGGAGGGAACTGTTGAGGGCCTGGGGCATAGGCAACCTCCCAAATGTAGGGAGGTCCCATTAAACCTTTGTGTGTGGCATAAGTTAAACTGTGCATAAGCCAGAGATGAATTTGGTGAGGATCTGAGAGCCTTGGCCACTTGCAGCACTGAGTTTATGCTGGGCATAAGCTGAGTGTGCCATGCTGCACACACAGCAGGTGTAGGGATGGGGTGTGGCACCATGGAAACACATCTACACCTGCATGCCTGTGTGTCAGCAGGGTGTCTAAGGCTCCCTCATGGGCAGGGAGGTCACTGGCACCTAAGACATGATACTGTTCACAGGAGCCTCAGCTCAGTTGCCCAGGCATTAGGCATTTTAGATGCTCACACTTGAAAATCAACCCAAGGTGGAAAGGATAACACGGGAGAAGTATTTCGGACAGGGGTTGGGAAAAGTGCTAGAGCATTTGAAGCAACATTAGATGCCTGTTTTATATCAAATTACTTCTGAGTCTCCTCCCAGGAGGTCTGTTAAACCCTTTCAACTCCACTGTACACTGGGGCTCCGTTGCCTGGCAGGGCAGGTTGGACAGCTGGTGCACATACGAGCATCAACATTTAGGACTCATCCCCAAAGTGAATAAACCTTCCTCCCACCTACCCAGGTCTGTTTGCTAATATTTAAGACATGTATTCACTTTAACACAAATTTCTCAAGACCATAGTTATAAAAATCAGTTTGGAAATGAAGCACATAGACAAAGGCAACATACTGGTCAGAGTGAGCTGATTATATGTTTTAGTATCTCACAGTTGATCAAAACAAGTTCACCAAGAATGATTTACAAAATCCTGATGCTAACAGATCCTCTGGTCAGACAGACAAGCTGCAAATAGAATTTTGCTTGGAAATTTTCCATATGAGTGGTTATTTTTAATGGGAAATTCAGCTTTCCACAGAAACAAATTGCAATCCCTCTCAGTGAAAAAATCAAACAGTAATGACTATTTTCAGTTGCCTTTAACTAAATGGAGCTGACTTAAAGTTCATAATTTCACTTCTGCAGTAGAAAACACTGGCTTCCCTGCAGTAAGCTCACTGCTTAATGATAGCTGTAGTTTGGAGGCCTGGTCTCTTCCATAATCTGGCTTTCCTAGAGAACCCTAAGAGTTTTAATACCATTCAAAAATCACCAAGAGAGGTTTTGGAATTACATCAGATAGCTCTGAGGATTCCCCAGATGAGTCCCACCAGGCCTCATAGATTTGTAGGGGATCCAGCTGAAGCAGCAGATCCCACACAATTTCAGGGTCTACAGGGGGTCAAACATTCTCACAGCCATGGTCTCTAGCTCAGGGCAGTGAGACCCTTTGGTCCACCATCTGTTTTGAAGACAGAGGAAAAGAATGCATTAAACACCTCTGCCTTATCCATGTTCCTGTTTGTGAGGTGCCCATTGTAATCCTGTAACAGGCTGTAATCCTGCTGCCTTTTGCCATTAATAGGAAATAACTTTTTATTTTCTTACATACCATTTCTGGACAGCTTCAACTACAGTTGATCTTTGGCTGTATGAATTTTCATCCTACACTGGCAAGCTGCATCTCTCTATTTTTCCAGGCACCTGACATTGCTTACAGTAGGCATACACCTTCCTTTCCAAGCCTGTTCAGAAAAGCTGACCTTCTGCCTTGTTCACTTGATTTCTGACAGTTTGGAACTGCCTCCTCCTTTGCATTTCCAAGGAGTGTAGGAAACCAAAGTAAACATTTTATTTTGTCTAAGAATAAATAATTTAATCTCAGGGTTTGAGGGTTTTTTAAAAATAATTTTGTGACAAAACCAGAAATTGCAACATTGTCCTATGCAACACTCCTATGGGGTGAAAATTCTGAAATTTGCTCTCTGTGGCAAAAGAGCCACCATGAAGCTGCATCTTACTTCCTCATTTAGGTTTGTGGAAGACTCTGCAAAAAATCATAGCTCTGCAGCCCTTGTACAGTGCTCTACAAATTTTGGAATACACCACAAGTTTTAATAGCATTATTAAGCCTCTTTTAGCAACACAAAGGCTGTTGTAGCTGGGATGATTAAGGTGACTTGTCAGCTATGTAGTCATGGCATGCCTGTGAATCACTGCTGAATGCAAAGGACTAGAGGGTTGTTTTTTCAGATGCATTCTTAGTTAGGAAAAAAACCCCAACCTTTATTCTCTCCTTCAGTCCTGCCACAGGCAGAGCAGTAAGTGATGATTTCTAAGTTATCACTTAGCCTGGAGCTAAGCAAACCAGGCAATTATTTAGTGAAGCAAAATGTGGGATAGCAAAAGAGCTGTGACCCCACTGCCCATGTCAGAGTCCAGAGAGCCAAGCTGGCTGCTGCCTTTTGGAGCCCAGAGGGTGCACAGTCCAGATGGATCTGGGGTTGAAGAGCAGCAGTGTCCTCAGGGCAGCAGCAAGTTTGTCTCTCCAGGGACAGAAGCTTTGTCCCACGTCTGCCCTCTCTTCCTCCTCTCCCTTTTCTGTGACCAGAGGCCAGCTCCTGAACTTCTTGCAGCACTGCATCCTACTGGAAGCAGTTTTGCCTCCACTGGTAAGAAACTTGGAACAAACCTGAACAAAAGGTGTTGTTTGTTTGCTGTTGCAAAGGAGCTATGAGGCAGAAAATCCTTAAAATGGAAGTGCACACATAGGATTCCTTTAAAAACACCCTCAGTAGTGTTGGAGCAGTTACTTCATTTTGCTGACTTAAAGTAAGATGGTACATAGGCTTTCTTGTTGCAAAGACCTTACAGCTTTTTGGCTGAGATTGTCCATGGATGCCTATTCAGCTACCCTTGCATAGCTTAAGTAACTTTTAATTCCTTTTACTCACAAAGTATATGCTTCTACTTAACAAAAGGCCATACTGGCTTCAAACTTTCTTCCTTAAAACCAAATTTAGCAAAAAGACACACAAATGGGACTGAAAAGATAGTTCAAGCTTTTGAAAAAAAATCCTTCTGACATCTGCGAAGGAAGAGAGAGCTGAAGAAGAAAGTGTTATCCTTCTCTAGCTGTAATTCATGGCAATAATTTTCCTAAATTAAGTTAGTTCATAAAGTCTTTCATATAGTATTGAATTCTTCAATAAAGTAACTGCTTTGTATTTCAGACTCCGTGCTCTGTAAGATATTGCCTCTTCTTGTGATCCAGGGAAAATATGTAGATCTGGTTGCTCTGCCTAGAGGTGCCTTTTGTACCATAAAACAGTGGCTGTCAGGTCAGTGGATGGATCCATGGACCCACAGCAGTGGATGTGTGGAATAGCTTTAACTTTCTCTCCTCCCTGGCTGCCCCCAGTCCACAGCTAACTGTAGTGGGCAGAGCAAGAGCACAGTTGCTTTGCAGTTCTACATTTTGGACCACGTCCAGAGGTACGAATAGGCACTTTTGCCACCATTCATTCAAGTGAATTTGCTTCTTTTTCTGTCAATGACCAGTAGATATGATCAACTTTTCAGTGATCAGGACTGTGCAGTGTAATAGTCCTTTAAAAATAGCTCATGTTTTTAGCTAGAGAACATTTTAGACATGGACAGGTAGAAGGACTGCATCTAGTAGTCAGAAAGCAAATTGAGAATTATCATTCTGACATGATGTGAATGCATTTGCCTCACCCTATGCTTTGGTTGTTTATCATGAGAGGAGGGCTGGTGCCTGGATGTGAGTCATCCAGCAAATATTGTTAATAACATGTTCAGCATTGCCAGATTATAGGTCTAAGCAAAAGCATCCTTGAAATGAGGAACAAGTGCCTGCTGTAAATCTGAGTATTGAGTTACAGAAACAGCCCTCTGGTGTGCACCTTACCCTTGTACTATTAAACACTTGCCAAACTTCTTTAATTATTTCTGTAGCATCTTGCAGGGAGCTCAAATTTGTTTGTATGCAGCAAAATAATTCCTAGGTTTGTTCACAACTGTTTTTGAAGCAGCATGTCATTTCTGAGAGAACGAAATAATCACTGACACAAAATTATAGCTTCCCTACTTAGAACAGCATCCCCTTCAAACAGGATGCCAAGAACAATGAAACCTCCAAGGGTATTTATGACAGAAAGAAATACTGAGTATGCTAGGCAGAAATCCATGTTTTTTATGTCTTTTCTGTGTTTCTTCACAGGCTGCACAAAATGTTTTAGATAATATTTTCTGGTTATTCAGGTGTCCAATTCTAACTGAAAATGAATTCAGCACTTGAATACTTTTCCATTTTCACTGGTAGTCCATTTGCAGCTGTGCCACTCCTGTCAATAATACAAACAGCCTGCTGAAAACAGGGATGCTGAAAGCCTCTGAGCCACTCCCTGTGTCACTAACACGGTGCTGAGAATGTTGCAAAAGAAGAGAGACCAGAATGCATGTAAATATAAAATTTTAAAGGAGAGCATGAATTTGACTGGTTAACAATGTGAAAGATTATTTCAAACACAGTTATCAAGCTATGCATTAAGAAATGCAGAATTGTCTTTTACATGAAGTCATTAGGGCAGATGCTGTGAAGGAGCAGAAAATGCAGGGATGATGAAAAAAGAGGAGGCATTATAACGGCAAACTCCTGTCCTTTAACCACACCATATCCTGTCCAGGCTCTTTGACTCAGGCAATCTTCCAGCTTTCAGGGTTTCAGTTTGCATTTAAGAGGTGAACATCTGTACTGTTCCAAAACTGACTGCTGAACTGCAGAAGTGCTGGCCAGACACATTTGATCATAGATACTGTAGTGATCTGTGGTAAACAGCCCTAAGGAGTTGCAGACACTTTTCCCCATCACACCATTTCTTTACCTAAGGGTTGAGTTTCACAGCTTCAGCACCTGTTCTTCCAGACTGTGAATTCCTTTATACCTGCCACCAAGGTCATTGGAGAAATCAGGTGCAAGTCTCACTTGCAGCCATCTAACTTGGCCTGTTTAAATGCTAGTAAGAATCACCTTCAATTAACAAATGTTGTGTGAAAATCTCATTTACATTATCAATTAAAAGTGTTCAGAAGTTTTTATAGCCCTGAGTCTGCAAGTTTGTGATAATCCAGGATCCTGCAATTTCTATCAGTTTCTCTCCCTTGTGAAATAAAAGCCAGATGTATGGAAGTTAGCAGTGGAGAAAGTGATTTTAAGATAGCACTGTGTCATCATTTTATTAAAAGGTCAATTGAAAAATTCCATTAAAAAGATAAGTGAAAAAATACTAAGTGCAATCATGTGTTCAATATTCACCCCTCAGAATGATTCAAGAAGACATTCATGCTTTTATGTTTCTTTAATATTCTGTTTCTTTTTCTTCTTGGAAGAAAGGCAATATGCTAACTTTCAGTAATGAGCTGTAGGTCAATTTTTTTTTTTCTTTTAACTATTAAGGCCTTGCTTATGAGAGAAAATACAACTTTCAAGTTGATCAAGATGAAATCTGCTTCAAGGAAGCAGGTTTGAATTGAATAGAATACTTCCCTGCATTTATACATTTATATAATGTTATGGGAATGTGGCAGTACATCTATACTTTTCACATCACTAATTTTGCCAAAGTTTGTAGTGGTGAAAAGGCCTTGCATGGCCAGAAAGTCTTAGGAATTATGTGTGCTCATGGGCTATGTCTGATTTTATCCTCCTCCTGTACTGTCTCTCCCACAGAACACTATTGCACAGCAAGGATTGCAAACAGAAGAAAATTATTTTTTCTTCTTTGGCATGGAAGGCCAAGCTCTCTGAGCTTTGCTGTCCAGCATGACAGCCACAGAAGAGTACAGGCAAGAAGGTGGAGAAAAAAATCCACAAATCAAACATTTCTGATGTTTAGATGGATTCCTGACAGAACTGGGACCAAATTGTCAGGCCTGAGGAGCAATGAATGTGTCACGATGCACAAAGGCTGAACTTCAGCGTGAGTTTGCAGTGGGTAGGAAGGTGCCAGTGGGAACATGCTCAGGAATGGAGGCTGCACCTGCAGCCAGCTTCAGAAAGGCTGCAACCTTCTGCCCTAAGGCAGCAGAGCAAGGCCAGCAAGAGCCAGGCACTTGCATCTCCTGCTGCAGCCAAGCAGGGGAGCTTCATATCCCAGTCAGGCTAATATTGGAGTTGCACTATTTACCAATACAACAAAAAAACCCCATTGCTAACCTCACTAACCTCTTATACTCTTATCATTCCAGCAATCTTGACACAGAGGAGCTCTGTGGTAAATTCTTTTTTGGGAAAGAACATAATCTATGCCTGCAGCAGCCCTGTGCAAATAAACATGCCATGTGATTTTTTTTTTTTTTCTGTTTAATCTTTGTAGCTCAAACAGAAAATAATTTCCACTCAGAGAACTCCTGGGAAAATGCAGATGGCTTATAATCTTTTCAGATTCTGTCATCCCCTATGTGCAGAATTTACTTTGAAAATATTTTTCCTAATCAGTATTTCACACTCTCTGAGAGGGATGGATGGATGGATGGATGGATGGATGGATGGATGGATGGATGGATGGATGGATGGATGGATGGATGGATGG
>VZUI01033975.1:0-20286 GCA_013401135.1 Cettia cetti
TATTTTATTTTATTTTATTTTATTTTATTTTATTTTATTTTATTTTATTTTATTTTATTTTATTTTATTTTATGTCACTGCTATATATATTTGTTGTCAAATTAAAACTCTTCCAGGAAACAAAAATAAATGTTTGAATAAAATTATAATCCTATTTAGCAAAAAGCTTTTAAAGTGAATATATAAAACTACATTCTGGGACATCACTGAAAGTCTATTTAGTCAGAAAGTCAGAAATTACATTTTAGTGCTGATACTGTACTAAATTCCAGTGATGTGTTTGGAGTAGAGACCCTATGACTAATAAAGCTTTCATCCAGTCACTAAAAGAAGTTACAGTCACCTAATGGATATGAAAGAGTGTCAGATCCTACTTATTAGGTTCTAGCATGAAATTAGTTATATTCCCAAGGCATTCTGAAGCAATTTTTTCAAGCTGGCTTAATAAGGGTGTTAGAGCATGCCAATTAACTGGCAGCTGAAATAAACAGTAGTTGGAGGCATAAGACAGTATTTATTTCTGCAAAGCTAATAACATTTTAAATGGGACTTCTTGGTACGGTGGCTCAAGGTGCTGGAAGGAGGCAAGATGTGGAACATACTGTATTCAAAAGACTGTAAGTCAATTCTCAGCACTGCTAGTCAAGGATGGAGACTGCAAATAGAGAAGCAATGAATTTCAGTGAAAAGGAAGACAAGGAGGCAGTTCATTGAAGGTTGGAAGGGAATGTCAAGTGGATACTGCTGAAGAAATCTGTGGTGAGTGATTTGACCAAGTGCCTTGCCTTTAAGGCATGACCATAAAGGCACATGATGGAAGAGACTGTGTAAAGGGATCAGGGTAGAAAAGGGAGAAATACATGGAAATAGCAATATGACATACTGCTTTTGTGAGGCATTGTTCCTAGCAAAGTAGCACTGTAAACTTCAGAGATGAGTACTGCCTCGACATGAAGTATTAGCTGTTAGATTACTGTTTTACTTGTCCCTGCTGCAGCCATACCACAGAGAATTCATAGGCTCTGAACCATTAGCTGCTCAAACGTTAACAAAGCAAAAAATGGTGAATATTGTTATAAGCAAAATCAGTTGCTGAAACATTTGAATCAACAGTGGAGAAGGTATCTAACTTTCTGTCAGTCACATTAGGTGGTTATGAATAAAAGAGTATTCTACTTTCTGCATAACTTTGCATAATTAATAGTTTTTCATGCAAACTATTGTTTGCCTTAATTGTTGTTTCAACAGCTGTTTTCATTAAATTGTAAAGCTCTTTGTGTCTAATCCTTTGAGCTGCACTATTGATAACAAGAACGCACTGGAGCTAGCTTTAGAGGAAGAGATTCCCTGCCAAGCTGGAAAGCAGTCATGAAGTTACTTGAGAAATAAGGCCCTACAGTGGGACTGGTTGTGTAGCTAATCCATTAGTCTTTTCAAAAGGACTTTGCTCTACGCCCTTATGGCTAAATTGACCCAACAACCTATCAATGCCTTTATTTGCTGAGTGGTTGTCCATGAAAGGTCTCCGTGCTGGATCCAAGCTGTAATCAAAGCCTCCATCAGTACTAGGGCCCTGATGACACAAATGGCCAAACTTTCAACGAGGCTGGCTGGTTTCCAGCCACGCCATTTTAAAGATACAAAGAGTCTGTGTTGTGCTGTGGAATTCATTTTCTTGTTTACTTCCTACAGAAACAAGAGCATAATCAGCACTCAGTGCATCGGATCAGACCGCTGAGTTGTTGACAGAAGCTTGGAGAGGCTTGCCAGCTTTCCACATGAAACACTGGCTTTCTTCTAATACACCCCCCACCGTCTGTGGCCCTGCCAATTGTAGCACATCAGAGCAACCATTGAGATAATGACCGTGAAGTCTCATGATACACTTTGATGAAGTGTAACATTTTTTAAAGGATTTTTGTCTGTGCCAAAATGATAGAGACAGCTGACTAAAAATCACCCCATCAAAATCAAGGCTGATGAACAGCAGGCAAAGACATGTGCTTCCACAGAGAAAAGGGAAGAGAATTTACAGCCAAAGACTCTCAATGACTATGTGCACCACAGATTCCTTTATTTTGCTTTTAAATGATCCTTTGTTTCAAATGAATGTATGTAACTTTGCCAAGAGAGCAATTTCCCCAAATATTTTTTTATTCTGCATCAAAAAATGATTCAGCATTTAGCATTTATAATATTAAATAAATACCTTTTCTGTACAAGCTAACTTTGTTTCTTAACATTTATTTTTTGCAACCTTGCAAAATAATATTTTCAAATAGCTGGGACTTAAAACCTCCTCAGACATTTTAAAATTGTCTAGTAGCAACTTACTGAACCAACTTAGCTTATGGTAAAAGAATTGGAGATGTGTTTTCAAGCAAACCACAGGGAAAAGAAACAGCAAGATGGTCACTTAGGCTTTTTACCCTGCTTGCTTCAGCAGTCCAATATTTTTCGTAACAGGAAATTCATTACTAGCAATGGATTCATTGATGCACACCAGTACTAAGTAGCCTGGTTTAGGAGCTTAGAGAAAGTCTGCAGAATTTCTTCAACTGGCCATTTACTATGGATCTAGACCACCCCACTGTGCTGGTGGAAGTGTGGTTAGGAGGTCTTTGAGCTGAATCAATTTGAGTTGGAATTTTCCCAGTATATCACAGTTACATAAACACCTGTGCAAAATATCTTTGAGCTGAATTAATGACATTGGGATGCCAGTGGGGTAGGGGAAGAAAGGAGAGAAATAAGAGTGGGAAGGGGAAAGCTGTTTTCGGTAGTTTTCAACATTTCTTGCTTGTAAAAAGTGGGTCTGGAGGACTGTTTTAAACTGTCTTTACTGCAACCAATACAAGAGCTCATGTATGCCTATTTTCTTGTCTCCTCAGTACTGCAAGCCTAGAACAATGCTTTTTAAAGCCTTTTTTTCTCTCTCTTCTATACTCAAATTGTGCTTTTTTCTAAGCTCAAATATACACCGCATTCTGGAGATATACAGTGGCAGAGAAGGACGCAGTAGTCTTCTGGAAGAGATCAAAAGTACTGGCAAGAGAACAAAAGTAGAAATTTCACTTTGAACCCAGGTACAGAACATGCTGCCACCAACAGTGTTATAAGTATGCAGGATTCAGCACTGTCCGCAAGATAGATGTAGAATACATGTAGGGGATTTTTTTGCTTCAGTTTACATCCCATATCTGGCTTTGAAGAAAGAGGAAAAATCTGGAAGAGAAAACAGCAGAGACGGGATCTATTTTGTAGTGGGCATTTGTGGATGTTTCAGCAGCCCTGTCTACTTTCCTAGAAATGCTTAGTTAAAGAGGGAAGCAGTACAAAACACTTCAGGGAAAAAGGATGCTGCTTCCCATTACAACTCAGCCTCTGAAGTAGAGTAAAAAAATTATTGGCACCTTGTTTTCTCTGCAGATAGTCTTTGCTTTGCAGTCTTGATATAAAATAAGACAGTATGTCATTGCTTTTCCTATCTGGGGAAAAAAACTTGAGCAGATTTCATGTGGTTTGTATATAACAAAAATAGGTAGAAGTCTCACATTGTTAGCCTCCCTCCCAACAAACACAAAGCAGTTCCAATTTGCTAGGTAGTAGCACAGACTCAACTGATGCACTTGCAGGATTAAGCTTCTCCTCCCTTACGTCTCAATAATCCAGTTTTCCATACCTCTACTTCACTTACAAGCAGGGTCTAGGTTGTGCCTTGCAGCAGGTATGTGCATTGTCCTTCCATGAACACACAGAATCATAGAATCCTAGAATAGTTTGGGTTGGAAAGAATCTTTAAACACCATCAAGTCTGACCCCCTGCAGTGAGCAGGGACATCTAAAACTTGGTCAGGTTACTCAGTTGGTTGCCCCTTCTAATCCAGCTGTGAATGTTTCCAGGGACTGAGTATCCATTACCTCTCTGGGAAACCTGTTCTGGTGTTTTACCACCCTCATTGTAAAAAACTTCTTCCTTATATCTAGCCTGAATTTACCCTCTTCTAGTTTAAACACATTACCCCTAGTCCTATCTAACAGGCCCTGCTAAAAATTCTGTTCCCGTCTTTCTTTTAAGTTCCTTTAGATGCAGCACTGCTGCTGGGGCGTTACCAGAGCAGAGCAGAGCAGAGCAGAGCAGAGGGGCAGAATCCCCTCCCTCATCCTACTGCTCATGCTGCTCTGGATGCAGCCTGGGAGGAATACAGTTGGCTTTCCAGTCTCACGTCCATCTATTCATCCACCAATATGTCAAAGTCCTTGGCAGGGCTGCTCTCAATACCTTTCTCCCACAGCCTCTATTGATAGCAGGGTGTTGCCCCAACCCTGGTGCAGGATTTTGCACTTGTTCTTGTTGAAGTCCCCCTCTGGAACAGCATCCTGTCCCTCATGAGCTTGATGTCGTTTGTAAACTGCTGAGACTACACTCAACCTCACTCTTTATATCATTGATCAAGATATTAAGCAGATATTAAGATATTCCCAGTACAGACCATGATGGTACACCACTTGATGCTGATCTCCATGTGGATCTGGAGATCAGTGGGATATTGAGCCATTAAACTCTGCTCTCTGGATGCGACAATCCAACTGATTAACATCCAGTAAACAGTTTGTCAATCAAATTCATCTGTCTCTAATTGGGAGAGAAAGATGTTGTAGGGGACCATTTCAAAGCTCATACATCAGTGAATGCTGGGAAGACTGCCTGAAACCATTTCCAGTTACTGGGTGTTTTAGCATGAATAACGGTTCAAGAAGTCGATCTAGTCATGTTTGCTGACGACTTGGTGAGTGTTCTGAACACCCAGTGTAGGCATCTAAGCACAATCTGCAGTCATAAATGAGCAGAGTGCAAAGGTACATCCACCCTCTTGATTTCTCCGAGGCAGAAGTCATGTGCAAGCTTTCACCAGCACATCCCAAATGCCTTGCCATCTGCTAATAGCAACAGGTCTTTTGACATTAGTGTCATGCTTGGAACACTGCATCTGTTGTGTGAAGGCCAAATTTTCAATAATGTGGTTTAGTGTCGCTAACAGTAGAAGCATTTTCCTATCTTATATAAAAAATTAGAGGAGGCAAAGTGAATCCATCGCTCAAGAAAGCACTGGGGTTACACGGGGCGGGGGGGAGGGGGGGTGTGAACACAAGTGAAACAAGAACTATTCATACAGTTTGAGAGTGTTATTTCCCATCTCCTTCCTGTTTTTTGAAAGAATGTCCTGAGAGTATTAATTTTGGAAAGCAGTTCAAACAATGAGGTTATTCAAGTTGGCCTTATTTTTGCTGGCTGGTGAGTGCCAGCACACATGAAATAGGTAAACTTCCAGCAGACTGGATGGGAATCAAAATAATTAGAACACTTAAGAGATTTGTACCTTAGAGGCAAAGGTTGTCATTCTCCCATGTCCATTTTCATTCACATATCACCAAACAGGGTAAGAAAGGGAGGACTGAGTTAGGCAGTTTTGCATCTCTGAGTGGGCATCTGTCAGTGATAAGCAATTTTGATGGAACTTTGCTGCAGGGAATATTCAACAGTAATATATTCCTAGCTGTACCAGTGAATTTATTCATTATGAATGCCAGCATGAGAAAGCTGAATGAAGTCAAGGGAAATGAAGAAAAGGTTGTGGGGAGAAGATAATGAAACAAAGAGGCGGAGGGTGGGGGGGAAAAACAGTTAGCAGTGTAGGCACATATATTTCAAAACTTCTCAGATTTCCTGAAACTGAGACTAACTGAAATGAGTAATAGTTAGAATTCAAACACAGTATCATGACAATCCAGGCATTTTGGAAACCACTTCCCCACCAAGTCTTTAAGGACTGCTTGATGTTGAGGATTATGGTTGGAGGAACTAATGTCTGCTGTATTCACCCAAAGACATGTATATGATTTTCCTTCTGTCTTTTAATGATGAAGGTTTTACATTTTCTTTTGTTGCTTTGTTTCATTTCCTTATGTTTTAACTTGTGGAATCAGGGTAGATAAAAAAAAAATTGAATGCATTTGTTTGGTTTTTTATATAGTTTTCTTTGTAGGAATACACTCACAAATTAGAAGAAATTGAAATTCTTGAGAGGAAAATAATTAAGAAAGTAATGTTAAGTTCTTCCTACAAAAAAGACTGGCATCCTAATATATGACCTAAAATTAGTTGTGAAACTTGTATTCTGTGCCTGTGAGGATACACCTAAGCCATGAAAATCTTAACATTAAATGAAACAGAAATATTAATGTGAAAGTTGTTAGTTTTTTTCCATTTGTTGTTATTTATATTTTTATCAATTAATCAATTTTATGCATAGCAGTAGTAAGTAATTGGAAGGAATTAAATATTAACGTCAAGTCAAGCAACAAATTCATATTTATTTCATGAAAATAAAAAAATATTTTTAAAACCTAGGAAAATCTATGCTACCATATTCAAAGAGGGGAAAAGGTGTGTTCTACCTTTCCAGTCCTACTTACATGAAACTGTTTGCCCAACAAAATACTGGGCTACTAAAAATACGCTTTTGTAGAAAACTGTATCGTTTCAGGGATAAGTTCTTTGCATTTATCTTGTAATGTACTCAAAACCTATGATGCAAAATACAGCCAACATAGACTAATAAAGAAAATTTTTTTTCTGCCTTAGAGGCAAAACCTGGTAGATTAAAGTTGTAGTAACTTGACCTTGTCTCATGCTCTAGCTTCTTATAACAATATAGAACATTTTAAAGCTAAGTAATGAATGATATTATGTCATTAATATTAAAAAACCTAAACATACGAAGCTCTGCAATACGAAATAGTTTTATTCATGGATGATGTAGTGATATTTGAAGAAGAATGAGGAGGAAGTATTTAGTCATCTTTTGCATGAAATCCATTTACATATAAAAATTTACATCAAAGGATGTCACTAAAGTCCCAGCTGGTCTATCCTTTCTGCATTATCTAAAAGTAAAAATTTTGGTGAGATATATGTTCATACTTCTTTCTCCATACTATCAGCATCTATAACCATTCTAAACAGAACGTCCCAGTCCCAATCATCATGGGACTGTCAGTGTCTTGACCTTGTGTTTTGTGACAGTGGGAGTGATGTATTTTATTTAATTTGTTCACTTGGTCTTACCTCACTATTGATAATTTTAATATTTTTCATAGTTAGACTGGAGGTGTTAGCAAAGGCAAATGCACTTTCACTAGGGGAGAACCAAACCTTCATCTCCCTGATTTGAAGGAAGTTTTATTGGTGGAAAGTGGAGCTATCAGCAGCATCAGACTCCAAGACAACATTTATAACAAATCATCCAGTTGCGTACGTAGAAATTGTGGCTCTTGGCTGAATGCAATGAACAGGCTGTTATGATCCAAAGAGAGATTACATTTCATATACACTAAAAACTCCCTTAAGATACAGTGAGAAAGATTATTTGCTCTTGTACTCATTGCACTGAAAGATTTTTCGCTGCTAGGAAAGAAATGGATTTTTCCTTCTTGTTCTATATTTTTTTAAAATTATTTTTCTTTGAAGGACTGTTGGCCTCTGGCAAATTCTGAGTTTTAAAATACTCTGTCAGTAAATTAAATTCTGAGCCCACTGAAGTCAGCTGAGTTTTGCCACTGAAATCTTCAGAGGCAGGATTTTGCCTACTGTTTGGAAAACATTGCTTACAGCAATCAGATAGCAACCGTTGCTGACATCTAGCAGAGAAAACACTGACTACTCAACTGTCACTAGCACTCAACTGTTGCTACTTCTGCCTGCGCAGACACCAGGGTTTTGTGATCAAAAAGCAAGTGCTCAGAAATAATCTGTGCTCAAATTAGCAGAAATTATATGGCCAAGCCCTTTCTCAACTTTAAGATAAGGGCCATTACCTCCTTATATTTTCTCCTTCAGTAATGTGCATTAAATAGGACAAGGACAGAATCTGTTCAGCACAGGACAGACTTCAAATATCTACTGGTATGGTGAAAACCATGAGCATTCTTGTGCAAAGTTATACAGACATGGTCCTGGCTTTGGGACACATAGCTAGATAGATTAGCTTTGACAGGATATCTCAAACACTTACAAGAAATCTGTCTTAGTGAGAGTCCTTTATTGCCATTAAACAAAAAGCACAAAATCCAGATAATTTCACTTTTCTTTTTAGTACCAGAACTGGAAAATACAGGAAGCAGTTCATCAGAGATTCAGATTCAGGAAGGTGTGAAAATTGAGGCTTGTTTATGATGCTTTTTTACCTTCTTGCTTTGTACTTTGTCTACTCTTCTTAGGCAAAACATCTAGTCTCTATTTCTACTGCACTGTGGCCTCTAGGGGCTTAGAGTATTTTTTTAGAGCATGTTCTATGTATTGAAAGTATTCTGTGAGAGAATGATTGAAGAAGTCTAGTGAGAGTGAAAAAGTTTAAACCTACTGAATATAGGGGTATTATCCATAACACTCAGATTAACAATGCTGCTGGTTTTTACATCATTTGTCCTTGAGGAATCTTATATAAACTTTGTTTGCTGTGAGAGCTAACAATGCACAGAAACACCACTGCAAAGATAGAGGCCCTTTTTTATGAGGTAGGTCTCTGTTTTACAGAATACTATGTGTTGTATGAAGTGATTATTTAGAGATTCTATGAACCTTGAAGTAAAATGATGAAAACTTGGTTTTCCTTCAAGAAACTTTTTTAAATTTCAGTGGTTACATCTGAATTTGGGACCTTAACTGAAAAACTGGATACGGTTTCAGTGAAAGAAAATAATATTCTAAACTTTCAATCAATATTCAAACTTGATCTATGAAAATATGTTTTTCTTCACAGCTCTGGGACCCTAATCCTATTGTGAAGTAGTCCTTTACTCACTTCCCCCCCCCATTTATTTTCTAATAGAAACCTTACAGAATTGAGAAAAGTTATATTAGTCCATGTGTGCAAATATGTATCCGTGTGAGGTAAATGACTCTGACAATGGACATGGCTTTAAAACAAAGAGACTTTTGTAGTAATCAAACTTTGGAAGTCCTGAATCTTCAGGTCATAGTCAATTTGACAGTGGAAATGTAATCTTTTAAAATGGGCTGCCCTGCCCTGCATGAACTGTGCAAGAGACATCTGTGTCTGTGAAAAAACTCACCTCTTGGTTAGATTTTCACTGGATTTAATTTATCTTTCAGAGTTAGAATGATTTTTTCAGCTGTGGATTAACTTCACAGCTGGGCAGTATGCTAAAATTTAGTAAAGGCACCTGTCTCACTGCCATTCAGTTAATGGCAAAACTGTAACATTTTTTCACAGAAACTGAATGAATAATTTTACTCTTTATATTGTGATTGTTCTAGTGTTAGGTACTGTCCTCTGAGAAAAATCCACTATTTATTTACTCTAGAATTAATATTCCAGTGTTTCATAAACTTTCATTAAACCCCACACATTTCTCTCATCTTTTGCTTTGTTATAATCAGGTATAAATTGGTACAGTGCACTGTTTATCTTGCTAACTGCTACTCACTCAACAGAAATTAAGTGATTGCTTTCCTTTGTGATTTGTAAGCTCTTCCAGGCATAATTTTGCTTTCTGCCAACTATCCAAATTCATTTGTTAACATAGCTCCTTTTGAAGAATAACTATTGATTTAGAAATTCCCAATTAGAAAATGTGTATCCCCACTTTATTTTATCTTGAATGTGAATGAAGAGTGACTAATGTGGTGAAATCATGGCATCAGGTCATGTAATTTATTAACCTATAGTGGCACTATTCATCTAGATCAGGAGAAAGGTAGAGAATATTTCTGTTGACTCAGACCTTCGACCATTAGCAAACAGTATTCCATAGATTGTCCTCTGACACAGCATCACATTTAGCATTTAGTGGCTCAGCATCTTGTGTCTGCAAATCTAATATTTTTGCCAGAGGCTCAACAAAATCATATTCTTTCCTTGAATATGTACTCTAATGATAGATCAGTTTAGCAGAAAAATCTTGGGGGCATTTATCAATTGTCATGTTAGGCAGGACAGAATGATAGCCAATTGGATTAAATAATCTAAAAGGTCATTAATTCACATCTCTATAAAGAAAAATTGGGCCATGACACCAACTGTGTAAAGGACTGAGGACAAGGTAAATGAAAGAATTAAAAGAACTATAGTTCTCATTCTCTGAGTTGTAGGTTTTTTACATATTGGTACAAGAACCTTCCTTTTGTTGATGTTCATTATTCTATGTCTGCAAAGAATCTTATATTCTCTGAAATTGATTCTTTTAATTTCCCATCATCTGGTCTTTGTGCAAATTAGGTATTATTTTGCTCATACAGCTTGAGGCTAGTTTCAAAATGAGGAATGGCTATTAACAAAATACACTACTCCAATAGCTGGTTTCCTTGAAGTTTCATTCTGAAGGGAAGGAGAATTATGCTAATGTGAACAACTTTACCTTAAACATCAACTCTGGCTTGGGAGATCAGGTACAAAAGGCCATTTCTTTTACATCTAATTTTCCAGGAGAAATGTTTAATTAGGAAAAGGAACTTAAGTGGATTCTACTCTTGCATCTGCTTTTCAAGGAGAACAGAGGCAATCTGACTGTCTTGGTTTAGAGAGACAGGTATCTGCCAGAATATGGAGAATGTAACCCCCCCATCCCTACGAATTACTATAATTTTGCAATTAAGGGCTTTCAGACAAAGATTTGGGAATTGGAATAGCAGTTCTTTACTAGGAATATTAAAATAAACAAATGTAGTAGTACAGAAAAACAAGCAAACAATACAAACAGGAAAAAAAGCTGAAAACCCCTGCCAGAGTCAGAGATGTGACCTGGCACCATGTTGGTCAGGGTGTTAGAAGCAGTCCAGATGAATCCTTCTGGAGTAACAGATGCAGCTCTGTGGAGTAGAGATGATCCTGTAGACAAGTCCAGTGATGGCGAGATGGGTCCAGTTTTCCTCTGAGGAAATCCAGTGTAGGACTGACCCTCTGGGGGTTTCAGGTTCCCTTTTATCCAGGTAGGAAATCCGGGAGCCCCCCCAACACTGGGTGGAGCATCTCACAATGGGATGATGGAATGTGTCATGTGATTGGTGAGTCTTAATGGGCCATTATCAGCTGATATCCCCGTGGGGGGGAGAGGATGTGTGATGACAGAGATAACAAACACTGCCCCACCCGGTTTTAACAGCTGGGCCATTATCAGAAAGCATCCTCCCCCCGCAGTTACAAGAGATAAAGAAAAAAAAACATTTCCCCAACTGCTTTCAACAGATGAAATAGAATATACATTTTTTGGTTCCATAACCCGAGACACTGACCAAAGGAGGTTAGTTTTCTTGGTTTTGAGTTTGATTTTGGTTTTGGTTTGGTTTGGGGTTTTTTTTGGTTTGTTTTTTTTTTTGGTATTTTGTGTGTGTGTTTGTTTTTTATTGCTGTTGTTGTTTTATTTTGTTGTTTTGCTTTTGTTTTTGTGGTTTACATCTTTAATTCAGCAGTAATTGTCCCAGATATTGAGGAGGGACAAACACAGTAGATGAATGGGACTACTTGTCTGGAAGAATGTTAGGGCAGTGTACTGTCTGAGAAGGTTTTGGAGAAGCATAGGTGAGGGTGCACTGGTAGTATTCGTGGAGCTAAGCAACTGGAGCAACTCGTCATGCTCTTTGTGGTGACTCCAGAAGTCCAAGCAGAGTACTCTGAGATAACTGCCTATATTTTCCTGGCTATCTTGATTGTAGTCCTTGAAGAAGGACTTAGAAGGGAAAGCCTGGCCACTGGCAACCTTCCATCTTTCTCCCATGAGCTAGGACTATATGAAGCTTTTTTCTAAATGGTACAGCATGCAGAGATTTGAGGCACTTGAAAATAATCTGGTAACACTGGCACAAGACACAACACTTCAGTTCCCATAAATCTCCTATTTTGGTAGACCCTTTCATATTTCTCCTTTTTAAATGGTAGTTTGCCGTTAGAGCAGATCATATTCAAGTTGGTTGATACGAAGTATTTCATTACTTTGTGCAGCACTACACAATTTTGTTATTTCTTAAAATACCTTTTGCTGTTATTTCGAATAATAAATTTAGGAAGGGGAACACTCGCTTCAGGTTGTCCTCCTGTACTAATGTACAAGCTTCTTATTTGGGAAATCTAATCTGAGTTTGAATGTTTCAACAGAGTTGTGTTGTCATATTTAGGCCAGTTATTTTTTTAATAGTTACTTAGTGAAATCATTATCAGCCCAGCAAACAAAGTTCAAACAAAGGGAACTGCTCCATCTAGAGTTCCGTCTTGTACATAAGTTGATTAAATATATTAATCTGTGATTTTACTGGCTGTCATGGCCTGTACCAATTGCTTTCTCTGACTTCATTATTTCAATAATTTAGGAATATTAAATGTACTAACAGCCTTAAAAAACAGTAGTTCATGTGATTTGGTGATCTCAAACGCTTTATAAATATCTGAGGGAAAGGTATACATATATAATGTAATAAAAATAATTAATTTTCCAGTAGTTTACTGCATGAAAAAGAGTTTTCCAGAGGTGAAGTGCTCAGATTTTATTTTTAAAATGAAGATGATATTGCTGTGATTATATTCCTGTGGTGATTATTCCAGTAATTTTATCAAAGCTAGTCTAAATCCAGTGTAAATTTTTGCAAATACTTATTTCACAAGTAAATTCCAGTGGGAATGAGTTCCTCAGCATATAAAGGTATTACAAAAAACTATACTGAAATATACATATATAACTTGCTTTTACTTTATTCAAAGTCCTTTAGGTTTTGTATTCAAATATCATTGGCCTTCTCCTGATTTGCCTTATTCTGCTCAGCATATCTGAATATCTTTCTCACTAATTTATTTAATTTTTCCAAATTGAGACCACAGCAAACAATTTCGATTTCTGCTCTCACTCACCTGTCCTCCCTATGTTTTTCTCTTCCCTTTCCTTTTCTTCCAGTACATTTTTCAAATTAGATAGTCAAAGCTGAATGCATTCACTAAAGTGAGAAAACAGGTAATTGCATTTGAATTAGTCAAATCTTGTGCAATGCTGCATCACGACAATAATTTTAGAAGATGTCTTTGTACAAATCAAAAAAGCTAGTAGGTAAAAAGATCTTGCTAGAGAAAAATCACATAAAAAATATGTCAGTGTTCAGTACATGTTGAGAAGTGAGGGGTGGGAAAATGTGGGGCTTATGCCAGCCAAGCCATGACAGCCACCTTTCTGCCTGCTGTCAGCCCATGCAAACAAGACGTGGTCTAAGCTGATTTAGCCCAGTCAAGCTGAACTGAATTACTCTGCAGCTGCAAAGAGCTATCTGTGTATGAGCAGTAACCACAGAGCAGTTACAAATGAGAGCTTGTTTGCATTTGTCAATCACAGTGCTAAGTACAGCAAAGGCAACTTCTTTGCTGAGTCAGCTCGCCTGTTGTGTGCTCAGCTCTGTTACCGCCGCACTGTTGCTGCTGTCCCTGGTTTAGGGCTCACTTCCATCATAATGCTACACAGCAGTTCCCCAAATCCTGCATCTCCTGATCTGACAACCTTACTTTATTTGGTCTTATCACAGTGTGACTGTGGTTAAACACAGAGTTCCGAGTCCATTCTGGAGGTGGGAAACAGTCTTAGTAAGGCCCAGAAATAAAGCGGAAAAAAGCTCTCCTCAGAGGGATAGTAGAAGATGAACCGACTAGAATAAAGCTCCTAAAGTTTAGGGCCCAGATGTTCAAGCAGAGAGATATCAAAATGTTTGTTAATTTTTCTAAATTAACCCAAGGCCTGGTGCAAGTGAAAGTGGTTATGCTGAAACACTGTTTACAATGTTATTCATAGCAAGGACATCTCATCTTGGATCTGTAGTCTCTTGAAAAGATATACATGAGATATACAATTAAAAGTGGCACAGAACTTCTTACGATTTTTAATTGTGTTCTTAATTGAACTCCATGAATTGCATACGGATCCCTGTGCTGGTTTTAACACCAGTGGGAATAAACTACAATTAAGCTGTTCCCCTTCCCCTGCCCCTTCTGGTAAGGGAGGGACAAAAAAGCAGAAACTATGGATTGAGATAAAAATTTACCAAAAAGCAAAAGAACAAAGCAATGGAATAAGACACACACAACAATTACAGCACAGACACAATTACAGCAGCAATATTAATAGAAAAAAGAATATATATATTTGTTTATACACACACACACACTCATACACACATTGTTACATATATATATAACAAGGGGTGTTTTACCCTCAAAAAGTATTCACCTCTGGGAACTAAACCGAGATGACTGACAACTCCTTCAGGTCTGTGGTTTCCCCAGACAGAGGCACTGTGGTGACCACATAGTACTAAATCGTGCCCCTTCTGTGTAATCAGGACAATGCCCCATCCTTACCCACTGGATAAACATGGGATGCCACATCTCTTGAAGTGTTCAAGGCTGGGTTGAATAGGTGTCTGAGAAACCTGATCTAGTGAAATACGTTCCTGCCCACATCTAGCCCCTGCCCAAGCCTGTTGGAGCTAGATGATGTTTAAGGTGCCTTCTAACCCAAACCATTCCATGATTATGTGATTCTATGAATTACACCCCAGGCAAGCAATTATCTGAACAATCTTTACAATCTTTCCAAAAACAAAATTGAAAATGTCTTAAGCTTTGCTTCTGTCTCTTGGGGTCATTGGCTAGTAAAACAGCATTCAGACTAATCAAGATAAAATGGCAAAGATTCAACCAAAGGCTGAAATATGCAGGTTGTTCATCAATGTTTCCATGGACTATTTATCTGGAAATGATTGTCTTTCTATTTTACATGCTGAATAAAAATCAAGTATTAATTTTATTTCAGTACACATTTTCTAAGCAAGAGTAGGTATGTGGGAATTCCAGAGGAATTAAGAGAAAAAGAAAATCCACCCTAGTCCTGTTTAATTCTATGTAAAAAAATGTCAAGCGGAATGTCCATGTTTTTCTTGAAATTATTCTATTTTGTATATCTCTTAACATTTTCAAAAAGGCATATGTACAAATCAGTAACCAGAAAAAATTAGGAAAAATTAGGACACTGTAACAGGACTGATAGAACAGGGTGCTTAGATGCCCAGGCAAATAGCAGCAGCCTCAATTTATTTTTTTCTTCTTTTAAATTTAACTTTCTCTATACTAGATTAAAATACTGCCTGGAAAAATGCCTGTGGTCTTTTACAGGTAATGTCATTGAATGTTTCAAAGAACTTTTGCAATAAAATGCAAAAATTATCTACAGTTGAGGTTACTAACATTATATTTGCCTCATGAAGTAGTGTCACAAGTGAAGGAAAGCACTCACACACTGGTCAGAATACATTGCCAAAACTGTTCTGAAGAACCCAGCTGACATACCAAGCTTCTTTAAAGAACAAAACAGAAAGGTTTGTGTAAGAAAGAATCACATAGGCACAAGAAGAATCTCTGTAAAGTTGGTTTCAGTTGTAAAATATGCCTGGTTTCCTGGCTCAGAAACAAGGTCCAGGTGAGGTTCAGACTCTCCCTCTGGGAGAGTACTGCTTCCCCTGAAAATAGGTTGTAAGAATTTTGAGAATATATTCAAATGGATTGGAAGCTTTAAATGTCTAGTTTATAAAGAATACTTAAGGCTAAACTTAACTCTGAAATACATCCAGCTTCAACCATCCTATCATTTCACAAAGGATCTACTTCAACTTGACACTGAGATAGATACAGGGCACATTTTAAAGTGACACTTCTCAGTAATTTAGTTCTAAATAAAGTCATTATTATGGGCAGTGAACCCAGGAGGTAAGTTCACTGTAATTTGATCCTCCTCTACTAATTGATTTTTTTTTTCAACTGTCCATTTAGTCTTTGATACTTATTTTGACATTACCAGTGGGTGGGGAGTGGTACCCTCTCCCTGCTCAGGGACAAATAAGCCTTTCAAATATATTTTACAGTCACTAGCACATTCTCTAGTAATAGCCAACAAATATACATAAAAAGAAGTGGCAATGAGCCTGAGGAAATACAGGCATGGGCTGTATTCAGTGTCTGGGTCACAAGTTCCCCACCCTTGTGGTTCATGGTCAAGAAAGAATTATTGATGATTGCTACTGATTGGGCTACTAAACCTACAGATTAATCCTGCTTTGAAATCTGCCTGGTATTCTGTAGGTAGGCAGGCTTAAGAAAACAGAATTTATAAACACAATGAAGGAAGTGTACAGTAGATGAATGCATCCACAGTGGGCAGCTGCAGTGCAATTATTACTTGAGTTAGAGTGTCCATCTGCTGAAAGGTGTGAGGGGTGTGCAGAGGTACAGGCTGCATCGATGGGCCAAGACCAACAGTATGAGGTTCAACAAGGTGAAGTGCCAGGTCCTGCCCTCAGGTCACAACAGCCCCATGCAGGGCCACAGGCTGGGGGCAGAGTGGCTGGAAAGCTGCCTGGAATGCTGACTGATAGCAGCTGAGCATGAGACAGTATGTGCCCACGTGCCCAAAAAGGCTAACAGCATCCTGGCTCATGTCAAAACAGTTATGGCCATGAAGACCAGGGTAGTGATTATCCCTCTGCACTCTGCACTGGTGAGGCAACACCCTCAGTTCCCGTGTTCGGTTCTGGGCCCCTCAATTCAAGTGCTAGAGCATGTCCAGAGGAGGGCAACAGAGATGTTTCAGAGTCTGGAGCACAAGCCACATGAGGAATGGCTGACGGAGGTGGTGGTGTTCAGCTTGAATAAAAGATGGCTGAGGGGAGACATTACGGCTTTTTCCAAGTACCTGAAAGGAGGGTGTGGCAAGATAAGGGTCAGTCTCTTCTCCCACGCAACCAGGGACAGGACAGGACCTCATTCCGTGCCAGGGGAGGTTTAAATTATGGAGGACATCAGGAAGAATTTCTTCACTGAAAGATAAGGAGGATTAGGAGGAAGTTAAGGCTTACAGTGGGATTCCCCAGGAGGTGGTGGAGTCACCATCTCTGGAAGTGTTCAGGAAATGACTGGACGTGCTGCTTATTGCTACAGTTCAGTTGTCATGGTCGTGTTTGGTCAAGGGTTGGATTCAATGATCTTGAAGGTCTTTTCCAACCTTAATGGTTCTGTGATTCTATTATAATATTCCCCCTGCATACTATGAAGAGGATGAAAATGTTTACTGGATATGTGAGCAAATACTGTTTTAAAAAAAAGTGAATGGCAATAAAGAAGTTTTCAACAAAAGGAGTATATATTTGACTCAAGATGATACCAGCATTGTATGAGCATTCACTCCAGAGGCAGAGGTTTAGAGGTGGGGAACTGCCACTGGGAATGTGCTCACGGGTGTTGTCAGGAGGACACTAAGCACTTTGTGTCTCACAGTAACCTATTGCCATATTAGCTCTGGTGAGCTACCACACAACAGTGGTTTTGTCCACATGTCTTTGCAGTCCAAGGCTGCAGATTACGTATGCATGGCATTGCCAACTCATTGTTAACATCTTGTCAGTTCATCATGTTCGTCACTAGTGCTGTAATACATAAGGGTTCTTTTAAACACCAGATATTATAACACTAGAAATATCTGTTATATTGGAACCATAGCTTAAAAATATAACGGGCTACTAGCCTTCTATATTTCTGAATAAAGGTTCAAAAAGCTAGTGTTAGAAGTTACAAGTCAAAAAATAAGGAAATATGTCAATTTAGTTACCTATCAACCTACGAATTTTTAAGTAGAATTTATTTGGGGGTATCTTAAGAGAAGGACATAAACGATACAAAATGAAGCTGTATTTAATTCATCACAATTCTGGATTCATTACCCTGCATAATGCTTGATGTCTTTCTTGAATTTCTGTGATTTTCAAAGCAATTTAATCTGGTTGCTGGTTGCTGCTGACACAGGAAATGAGTGTCAGTGTCACCCTTTGAGTAAGGATAACAAATAATCTACCACCAACATTTTGCACACCATGTAACATTTTTAGAATTTGTTCCATGCTGGTACACAGTTGCATTTATTCATCCTAACTTAGAGCACCTGTTGCATATACCAAGTTTTACATTTATGTGTTCACAGCTCAAGACTGCCAGTCTTTGAACAGCCTCTCTACTGTGAAAGAAGACTGATGAAAATGCCTGCAAGCAATTAGCAGGACTCTCTATTCATATTGTCAGCAACATCAATTTTCTCAATGCTAGTAGAAAAACTTAGTTTGATGTAAACTGAACAGGAACTGTGACTGCTCAGCCTTGCACTAAATGGACCTTAAGAGTATTATTATTATAACCTTGGCATATGCATCAAAGTCCCTGTGCAAGGCAACTGTGAACACAGTACTAGATTTAAATAAATGTCATACTTCTCAATGTCAGTTAATCATTTTGCAGTTCCTTGCAGTTCTGCTCACTGTAATGTGTTTCAGTAACAGCTAAAATTATAAATTCATGCCTCCCACCTTTTATTTGAAATATGTCAGACATATTGTAGCCCTTCTTGAGTTTGAAACTCTGGTGTAATCATCTCACACAAACTAGTCTGAGTCATTTGTACTGCTCAGGAAAAACAAACACATTTATTGATGCAGCATATTTGAAATGTTTAAACTTGTCATCTTAAAGCAAATGATACCAATTGATTTCCAAGAGAATAATAAAATATTATTTTAAAAAATCCAAACAGCAAACTAACTGCAAAAGATGTTTATTGTACAAGTAGAACAATGTAGAATTTAATTTCATAAAAATGACATACCAGTGATCTCAGAAGGCCACATGAAATAAAATCAAAAGTATCAAGCCTGTAATACCAGATTTTTTAACATTTTTAACAGAATACCTGCATAATCAAATATCTCACTCTTGGTATCCAAATCAAAGAGCTGAAAATTAGGTGTGAGCTTGAGTCTCTGTATTGGGTTTGCATGGCCAAGCTTTGGTAATGTTGGGACTGCGGGGGTGGCTCCTGTGAAGAGATGCCAGAAGCTTCCTCCGGGTCTGGCAGAGCCAATCCTTGACAACTCCAAAGTTGAACATTCCTCTGACAAAGGCTGGGCCCAGTCAGAAATGGTGATAATGGCAACATATTTAAGAAAGACAAAAACCCCTCCCATTATTTCTCAGATATAATTATGGCCAGAGAAGACTGGGGTGAGAACATGTGAGAAGAGCCACTGTGAAGACACTGAGGTCAGTGAAGAAGGAACTGTGGTTCCATTTCACCATGGTGAGGCAGCTGCGCCCCTGCAGCCCATGGAGGACCACAAGGATGAAGAAATCCACCTGCAGCCCTCAGAGAAACCCTAGGCTGGAGCAGGTAGATGGCTGAGAAGAGGTTGATATCCCATGGGAAATCTGTGCTGGAGCAGGCTCCTGGCTGGGACATGCAGATCTGTGGAAAGACAAGTCCATGCTGGAGAAGGTTTCCTGGTAGAATCTGTGGACAGTCCACACTGGCGCAGCCTGTTCTTGGTCCTTGAAGGACTGCAACCTGTGGAAGAGAGACCCATGTGGAAGTAAAGAAGTTAATGAAGAACTGTTGCCTGTTGCAAGGACTCACATTGGAGAAGTTCATGTAAAATGGACTCCTGTGTGAGGGACCCCATGCTGGAGCATGGGAAGGATTCCTCTCCTAATGCAATGGGAGAAACAATGTGTAATGAACAGATCATAACCCCCATTTCCCACCTCCCTGCACCACTGGGGGTAGGAGGTAGAACTGGGAAGAAGAGGAGGGTAGAGGGAAGTTGTTTTCAAGGTCTGTTTTTACTTCTCATTATTCCACTCTGATGTTACTAGTAACAAATTCAATTAATATCTTACTTGCAGCCTGTTTTTTCTGTGATAGTATTTGGTGAGAGGTCTCTCCCAGTCCTTATGTCAACTCATAGTCTACATCTGTCCAGCTGTAGAAGAGAGGGATAGAGAGGCTTTGGTGGATGCCTAGAGTCCAATCAAGGTCAAAACTGCCTCTTTAACCCATCTATTGATAATGATTCACTTTGACAACATTCTGAATCAGGGAAAATTCTTCAGAGGTTTGTCAGGGTAACTGAAGTATTAACCCAAATTCAGCCAGACATGAACTAGTGTACCAGAGAGGTCTCACCTCCAACAATAAAAAAGAAAAAAAAAAAAAGGGGAGGGAAGGGGAAGGAAAAGGGGAAGGGGAAGGGGAAGGGGAAGGGGAAAAGGAAAGAGAGGGGGAAAGGGAAGGAAAAGAGGAAGGAGAAAGGAAGGAAAGGGGAAGGGAAGGGAAAGTTCCGGGAAGGGAAGGGAAGGTTCCGGGAAG
>VZUI01033979.1:0-24084 GCA_013401135.1 Cettia cetti
CCGGAGTTCTCTTTCTCTTTCCCCCTCCTCTCCTTTTTCCCTGCGGGCAGCACAGCCCTCCCCCCGCTCCAGCGCGGACTGGGTTCTCACCACTTCTGTTTAATAAAGGTTTACACGCTTTGCGTTTGTGTGCCTTGAACACGTGTTGATATAGGGGGTTTAAAAGTTACTTTTGTTTCCTGTCTGAGTTCTACAGTTACAGTTACAGTCTAATTTTTACAGTTTTACTGCTGGAGAGATAGCAGTAAATGCAGTGCGTTATTATCAAAAATTCCAACACAGTCTGATTTCTTTAACAATTTCTTTAACAATCGCAAGAAGCTACTCAGCTGTTCAGCAGTCTGCCAAATTACACATTACATTTTTCAGTAACCATGCACTCTAAAAAGTCTTACTAAATTTCTGTTTCTATGAAATTTGCATCTGCCATGGGTTTTTCTTATAACTAAATTACTTATAAGTTTAGTATGTTTGTTCAGACTTTTATCCCTCCAGGTTATTTCTCTTACAGATTGTTCACTTTTTGTGTTAATAACAGTAGAATAAGCGTATTACCTAAAACTTTTATACCTAAAAGTTGTCATACCTAAAGCTTTTAAAGATACTACTTTGCCGTTATTGCACATCAACTTTTGTTAACTCCAGTTCCCAACTGGGCTACTTCAAAACATCAAAGCAAGAGGATCAGAACCCTTCTCTGCACCCTTACTTGGCAATATAAATCTGCCCTGGGTGCTGCACAGCCAAGTGCATGATGCATTTGACAAGGACAACCTTTATCTGACAGATAACATTTGGAGGTCCCATCAAGGAAAAAGAATAGCCATCACAGTATTTGTCAATGGGATTTAGAGGATTCACAAGAATATTTTTCTGTGTGACTTGAGAGCTGTTCCTTGCTGGAGGGAGAATACTGTTAATGGGACATCCGAGATGTGTGAGAACACAGCCACAAAGCTGCCTGGTGCTGGCACTGCCTCTCAAAACAGCATTTATACTAGAGGATGGGAGGGGTTTTTTTGTTGTTGTTGTTGTTGCTCTATGCCTGGTGGCTTTGTACAAGACCCTGGGGTAATCAGGAAAGCATTATGAAAACAATAATAGCAGCTCTATTGAAAGCACATGTTGCTTTCATGCCCCCTTCGAGCTCTTGCAATGACAATTAAGATTGAAATTCAGAAATGGGTGTAACTTAAAAGCCAGTTTATCCTACACTTCTAACAGGGCCCCAAGGTGAAACCACAGCTCACTTCCCCCATCTCAGCTTTCTTTGAAACCTGCATGTCAAAAGGTACCAGGAAGATCTGAGCCTCTAAAAGGTGGTGGTGGGGAATGCAAAGCACAGGAAAAACAAGAGGAAAAAAGAGAACAACTCCATGAACAGAAGCTCAAGGCTTCTGTCACGGGGAAAAGCAGGGAAAAGCAGGGAAAGGAAATCTGCCCCTCTCCCAAGCTGGGACTCCTCCCCTTCAGTCCTTGGCTCCACGCAACCAAATATTTCCTGTAGGGAACTGTATCAATTCCATACAATGGTATGAGAATGAGAATGACAAGGTCATTTGACCTTTGCAGCCCTTTCTGAATGCTCTATGTGATGCAGTATTAAACCCCACAGTGATGCTAAAAATGCTGAGCTGCATCTCCTAATAGCATGCTGGCTTTGGGATTTTCTACAAAACCTTTTCATTGTTGTTGCATTGCCCTTATTTATTTTTTTTTTACCAGGTACAATGGTAAAGCATCTTGTAGTCAGAAAGGGCTCTGGTATCAAAATTTGAGCTACTAAAAATAATTTTTGTGGGAGAACACAGCAGCCTGCTTCTCTGCAGAAGGATTATTTCTTCTTGGTAATACTCTCCAGCTGTGTGACTAGCTGAAAGCAGGACTTTAGGCATACTGAGACATGGGCTTTTCCATTTCACTTGCTCCTGCAGTCAGATCAGCTACTTCATAGAGAATGTTTTATAACTTAACTTAGAGCTGTGAAAAACAATTCACCTCTAAACACTCCAAATTTGGAATGCCCAGCTTCTTCCAGATGCTTCAACACTAGACAAAAAAACCCCACACCAAATTTCTTTGATTCTCTTTAGATTGCATTTTTGTGCTGGACTACTTTTTTTTCTGGTTGTCATCTTAGATGACAGAGAATGAAAAGGAGTTAGTGTACAGCTACATTCAGTTCTCCTGAGTGTGGAAAATGCTGGATCATCAATCCTCCCTTACGAAAAATCAGCACATCCCTTGAGTCAAGGAAGTATCTATTCCAGGACAGCTTACAGGACTTTTACGCTTACAGGACTTTTACACAAAAGCAAAGCAACAAAGCCAAGGTGTGGCTATTTCCGACCATCATCAGGAAGCTGATGCAAACTGAAATGAGCTCTCTCTGCATTTTCTTTACACTGGCTATCTGTGCTCTCCTGTTACAGTATCTTCTACATATGCTGATATATAAATAGATTCCAAAAGAGGAGTGCCTGGTTCTTTAATGTCTCTTCATGCGGGAAGGGTTGCTATTTGCTCTCACTATGTTACACTAGGTTGTGTGTATTTTGCCAGACCAAAAATTGTTCAAATTGGATTCAGTCTCCCATTTCTGGAGCATTTCCCTGTGTTTTTTTATGGAACTGATGGCTTCACTTACAGAAGAAGTGAAAATGCCACAAACTATTTAAACAAGCACAAGACAGCCCCCTCTCTGCATGGATGCTTAAAATTTAATTGATGTACGTTACAGCAGGACAGGATAATTCTTTACAGATTTAAAAACTGGCAATGATGTTTACCAGAGAATTTGCTTATTTGCATTTCCTCACCCTGTATTTTAAGCCTGTTTTCCTAGAGCAGCAGCTCTGCTGAGGCTGTTGCACTAGTTTGCTGTGAAGCTTTGCCTGCTTCCTGAAGACTTTTTAAGGCACTTTTTAAGCTCTGTCAGTTTGGGGGAGGTTTAGGTTGGATATTGGGAAAAAACTCTTTACAGAAAGAGTTGTCAACCCCTGGAACACTTTTACCTGGGGTGCAGTAGGTGGGTAGCAGTGGTGGGTGAGTGTAGCCCCTGCCGGCATTAAGCCGACCCCACCCGTTTCTCTAACATAATGTCTCAGTGACCTTCACCTCTCAAACACTACCAGCAGCTGGCACAGAGGAAGGACAGCTGCCATTAAGTATCTCTTTACTGATATTTTAGCCTGTGCCTGTCAGGGGCCGGAGGACAACCTGCCTTCTGGGGCAGCTACCTGATCCTAGCTCCCCACGTGGCTGCTTGCTGGGATGGCAGAGGACTGCTTGTCTCGGGTGGTGGGTGCCCAAGCAAGTGCTTCATAGAAGAGTTACTGCAGGGTCAGATATTATTCTTCACCAGAAAATTGACTCAAAAATAAGACATCCTGGTACATTTTGCAGTCAGGCTGTGAGAGCTATTCCCAACATGTGACAAGCCCTCTGCCCAGCAATCCTCCTGGGAACTGCTTTAGAGGCCCATGGACATTGGGTTTTGCTAACTATGTGGCCCAGGGCAGCAGCTAATCACCCTTCCCTAGACACAGTCCCTTGTTTTCAGCTAATCTGGCTCAAACCTCTGCACCACAGAGAAAACTGCTATCTCTGCTGCTCTGAACTTCTGAGAAGCAACGTTGGGCAAACACCTCCCTCCCAGCAGCACCATGATCTGTAACTTGTTTTTCCCTGCTCAACATGATTTAGTGTTTTCAATAATATAAGAGAGCAAATAGGCTGTAAATACTTGCAGCTCATGCACATAAGACCTTCTGCTAAAAATTGGTATGTTCATCCTCATTATGATTCTTTACATCCAAATGAAAGAGGTGGCATCTGGAGTGACTGCACTCTGTAGTTAATGATCCTGGATATTGGTACACATATTTCTTACCATTTTAAAGTAATTTGTTCAACCAGCAAAGCAGTTAGAATGAGGCTCATTATAATTAAAGCAGTTGCCACTAAAATTCAATGTTCCTCTGCAAAACTACATATTCATGATGTTTGTTCTACTCTTCAAGAATGAGGGGAAAAAGTTTTCATTTTTTGGCAGCCAGGTCCAGAACAGCACCAGGAGGCCCTGCTGTCACACAGCTGGGCTTCTCTGTTATTTATAACTTCTACACATCAGCATTCTGCACCCACATCGTGGCACATCATTGCAGCCAAAATTTTCTCATCAGGATACTAAGGCACGGCTTTAACTGATTAGAGTGTTTTAATCCTAAATTTGTCTGTAAACCTTAACAAATACCTTACGTGCCTGAAAGAATTGAATTTTTATTTTATATTGCCTTACCTGAATTGGCTTTTTGTTTTATCTCTCTTACAGTATTTTCATCCTAAAGCACTGAATCAAAATGTTTATCTCTAAATCCATTCTGTTAAGTCTGAAAAGTAGCACAACCTACATGCTTTTCTAGTCAAAAATAAATTAAGATATATTCAAGAGAGTCTTCTTCAAGGGTGGAGGAGTTCCTACTCTTCCAGGTACTTCATATGTTACAAGAAGCAGCAGAACATTTTTCTTTAAGAAAAGAGAAAGTTATTGTAAAAATGACTGAATTTGTCAGGCCTCCACCCACTCCCTTGTCAGACATGGGCAGCACTTGTCTCAACTTCCTCTTCTAAGTGGGCTGCAGAGCCACTTCCCATGGCTGGCTTGCAGAAAACAGCATATACCACAGCCCTAAGAGGCAGGGAGGAAAGGAATCATCCTCTGTGCTTCTCCAGACACTTCTGCCTCGGAAAACCAAGTAGGATAGCTGCTGTGCTCAGAGATCTTGTGATGCAAGATCCTGGGCAATTCCTCCAAATGTCTGGAACCTTAGCACAAGAAGAGGATAGGGTAGGGTAGGGTAGGGTAGGGTAGGATACAGTAGACTACACTAGACTAGACAGAAATATTTCAGTTGGAAGGGACTCACAAGGATCATTGGGTCCAACCTGCCTGACTCCTTCAGGGCTGACCAAAAACTAAAGCTCATTATTAAGGGCACTGTCCAAATGCCCCTTGAGTCATGCCAGTCTGGGCCACCAACACTCTCCAGGACCCTGTTCCAGGGTCTGACCACCCTCTTGGTACACAAATGCTTACTCATGCCAAGCCTGAACCTTCCCTGAAGAGCCTTAGTTAAATTATTTTTGGTTTGTTCTTGACCATGGATACGCAAAAATATACAGATTCTTTCCTTTGGGACTGCCTGCCCTCGGTTTTGCTGCTGTTTTCCAACCATGCCACATGCCTGTATTTATTTCTTTGGACAATCAGTGCTGTAACAGCCTCACCACTGCAGCAACACCCACAGGCTTAGAGATTTCCTCCAGGCACAGGCTGCCAATATTCCCAGCTCACACCGGAGGGGAAACAGTACCCCAGCAATCACCCAGACAGGGAATGTGTCCTTTCATGCTGGTCCTCCCAGCAGAGCCCAGCTCCGTGTCTGCACCTCCCCAGTGCCTGCACTGTCCTCCAGTTTCCAGTAAGCCAGATGAACACAGGATGATGAAACAGCCTAATCTGCCACACGCACAAAAAAAGCCTTGCAAGTGAAGTACAAAACTGACAGGCCATTTTTTTTGTCTTCGTAAAATCTCTTAGCAGAATTCCCACATCTCACCCTGCATGTCTATTCATTTTACAGAATTAAAGAATAGAACTCAGCATCTTTTACTAATTACTTGATTAAACAGCTCTTATTTGAGTAGAAAAAAAGGGAACAAGGTAGGGTCACATCTGTTCCAAGAGCAATTCCAGGACACTTTTATTCAGAATCACCTTTAATGACACTTCCATCTCTGATTAGAAGCAGTGCCCATTCTCCATATGCAGAACAGCCAGACTTTTGGCTAAGGGTGCACAGGCTGATTTACCTGTCTCATAGCTGGTTTTAGCTCTGGTTAGTGATTAGCCAGGAACCCATCACCTCATTCAAACCTACTATATTTTAACAGCCTTACCTGTAGAAGCCTTGGTTATCATATGCCATGTTAGTCACGTCACCAAATACAGATGTATTCCTGAGTTTCTTATTGTTGTTGTTATTGTTTCTTCCCTTAAAACCAAAGTAAGCAGCTTGCATGTGCTCTAGTTCTTCAGTCCTTAGCTGGTACCACAGCTGCATTTCTCTGTGAATATATTAAGCAGTAGAAACAGTATTATGACACATGCCTGTACAGCTGAGCTGTTATCTGACCACAGACCTAACTCTCTGGAGTTTAAATCTCATTCCAGGTTTATTGAAAAAAAGCACTTAAACATGTGCTGAACTTCATAGGTAAGCCAAACTTGTAGTACACCTAAGATAGGGAGCTCTTCAATAGGATAAATGTTAATCTGTAAAATAGTGCTATTTTAAGTACTGTCCAGCACTCCTCAAAAACAAGCAAACAAACAAGAAAATGAGACAAATTTTCTTATGAGCACCAGTGGATAGTTCAAAGGAACAAACCTCCAAGAATTATGTCCATTTGATTCAGTGCTTTTCCAGACTACAAGTAATAAAAAAAGTCATATAAGGTGGGATGATGTGTTAATGTTTTCACGGACCTTCATCAGTGATATCAGGCCACATCCTGTTTGTGTGAAAATGCTTCAGATTATCTCCATTTTATGGGATAAATTATTTCAGAAAAAAAAATTTCTGTGACTTTTTGCATCACTGCTACTCTTAACGTTTCCAGAGTCACCAGGCAGGTTGAAAAGGTACTGACTTAAAAATGGACGAGACAGGTTATGTTGCCTTTTTTAAGCAGAGGGCATATTCCCTCACTGTCAGAATTCTCTTCTGGAAGTGCTCAGGGCTGTTTTCATGCTGCTCTCTGCAACTCTCAGGCAAGGAAAAAAAATCCACAATTTCTTTTCTTGGTTTTAAAAGAAGTGTAAGATTCACAGAATCACAGACACTCTCACTGGCTGATGGGACAAGATCAAATTGTGAGAAGAGGTGACACTGATTTCTGTCTTGGAACACAATCCTGCTCTTTCCAAAGAAAACAGCAGCCATGCTCCCTCAGTGGGACAAGCTCTGTGAGGAGGCTGAATGATGCGAGGACTTTCAGCACCCTTTGTCCCTTTTCTCTTCAAAACCCATGTGGATGTGGCAGTTTAGTTGTGAACATGGTGGTAGTGCTGTTGTTGACAGTTTGACTTAAGGTTCTTTTCCAATCCTAATGATTCTATGATTCTATTAAACACAAGATGGCACTTCAAAGACCATTAGACTCTGTGCAAGGCAGGTTTGTAGGCAGAGGTGATCTCTGAGGTGACCAACTAAGAGCCAGAAGAAGCAGACAGGCAGACCTCCAAGCTACTGGCAAGGCGAGGACATCCTCTCTGCTCCACAGGTATAGATTACCTCATCTTTCAGATATCATCTAAGAAACACTTATTTCACTATTTTCCCCAAAAAAATTCTCATTTTGTATTAAGTTATCAAGCCTGCAGCTTTTTGTCAGATTAATTCTTTGTGCATCCAGAAGTCAAGCCACTTTCCCACCTCCATCACCAACAGAGATGCCGCCACGGCACCTGACAAGTTTCACACAGGGCTATGTTACTTTTTCTCCCATGACATGGACAGTTTGTACATGACTTCAGTTCTTTCTGACAGAAGGGGTAAGACACACAATGCCTGTAGTGCCCCTGGGTTTCTCCTTGGAGCTGGGCTCTGTTGCCAATGGGATGTAGCAGCTCCTTCAGGAGACAGGGAAAGGAGCACAGGGGCAGCAGGGAATGGAGAAGGTCTCAGCAAAAGGAATGATTTTACAGCCTGATGACAGAATCAGGTCA
This sequence comes from Cettia cetti, assembly GCA_013401135.1. Taxonomy (NCBI): domain Eukaryota; kingdom Metazoa; phylum Chordata; class Aves; order Passeriformes; family Sylviidae; genus Cettia; species Cettia cetti. The sequence goes on from VZUI01033979.1 coordinate 7,793, forward strand.
TAATGTCCAGTGTGAAAGTCTTTTCCTTTGTAAGAGAAAAATATCAAGTCATCACAATAATGGGAATGGCTAGTTTTTACAAAACTTCATTTAAAATAAATTAAAAATAAGGACTGTGACACAAATTGTCTTATCAAAAAGAAAAATGGCAATTCCAAAAATGTCAATTAACTTTTCATTTCAAAGCAACTTGTTTCATGCTACCAGTACCTAATATTATGACTGACACTAAGGACTTTTTTTTACAAAAAAAAAAAAAACCTTTCAAGAGAAACAGAAAACCTCCATTTTGGCCTGGAGGGAATAACCAGCAAGAAAAGTGCGAGGGAAACCAAGTTCCCATGGAAAACTTCCTGCAGCAGTGATGGCAGGTGGATGCTCTTGTGAGCAACAGTGGCTTGGCTCCAGCCTACAGGCAGATACGCTCCTGCTGACACTATCCACACTGAGTTTTTATAATGGACTGGATTGAAATTTTGGCTTATTCCTATTCCTGTTTATAATCCACCAATTTGTGGTCCAAGCCAGAAGAAAAAATCCTCCACCCTTTCAGCCCCACGCTGGGACAGCTTTGAGGATGCTCTGCAGATGGTGAGGGCTTGCATGGCTCTGACACATGGAGATTCCATTTCCCAAACGTGTTCAAAGAAAGAAAGGGAAAAAGGAAAGAAACAGAGAAGAGGGGGAAACATTGCAAATCTTCAATAACTTGAGGAGAGAAATGCTGTGCCAGAAAATAAGACCTGTGTGTTCAGCCTCTGCATAATCCTGGGCAAATCCACATCAGTCCAGGCCTGTTGAGGTTATCTGATATTAACAGGCATCAGGTATTTAAATACTCTGGAATTCCAAGTCTTTCTATGCCTAAAGCCTGACCTACGAATTAAGGATTTTAAATAACATAATTGCAGTGTTGCAAACAGCAAATCCTTTGAAGCAGTTGTTATCACAGCAATGGGGTCCATATGATGTACACTCTTACACTGTATTAAAACTTCTTGACATACCTTTGAGTTCTCCCCCTCTCACTTTTCTTCACACACTTGATCAGACAGCAAGTTAAGAAAGCCATGGACATCAGCAGAATGACAGCACAGCTCACAATGGAGGCAATCACTGCGACCTTAAAGCCAAAAGTCTCGTATTTTGATATGGCTGCAGCAAAGCAAACACAGAAATGTTTCTAAGATCAGTCCACAAATTTATCTTTTACATTTTCATTAAACCATGCTGAAACCTACCTGCTTCACACTTCTGCTCAGTGAGGACTTTCACATTAGTATGTGTCAAGATAACAGAGTATCTTGGCTTCAGCTTAGACCTATGCAAGCCTCAGACTGGACTATGTAAAAATCTCCTGTTCGTAAGTTATTAATGAATTGTTCACAAGCATTTCACCACTGCAAGTAATTAAACACAGTGCTCTTAGCACTGCAGTAGCTTAAAAGCACAACCCTGTCGGCAGATCAAATGCAGATGAGCTGCAGACTCTATTAACAAGGACTGAAGCTGCTAAAACAAATACTAACGGGGTAAATGGGCTTAAAGAAGTCACTTAGAGATAGGACAGTTCCATGTAATTACATCCTCTTTGGCAGGCAGCAAACAACAGGTTTGCTGAGTGTTCACAGGGATCTGATGCTGGACGTGAGTTATCCAGACAAAAGGAGGGGTGGGAATGTGGTGTGGCACAGCTAACGCAGACCTCTGCTAACTCACTTGAAGCAGTAAGCATGCCTTGCTTCATGCAGTGCTTCAAAACTCATCTAGTGTTCCCAATGTAACAATGACCAGCATCACAAATGGTTCAACTGAGCTCCACATGAAGCATTATATTTCTGCAGCCTCTGGGGAAGGATTTCTCTCATTTTTTATTTTATGGGACCTCCAAACAAGAGGTAAGAATAGCTGAGTGTGTGAGAGACCACAAAGTGTCTGTAAGAGCAATGTATCCACTGGGGATTTGAAATGACCCAAGGTCTGAGGTGCCTCAAAACTCAGAGGTACCAAGTTTTGCTTGGGTCTACTTCTGGTCAAACTAGTAACAACCTCATAATTATCAAGCAGGAACGCAGCTAAAAGTAGTTAATGTTGTTGCCATTCCGACACTATTTTTCTATATGGTAACTTTCCTATGCAGCTGCCCACAGAATTGTTAAAAAAAAATCACTGTGTTTCTTTTACAGCAAAAACATTGTCAGAAAGGACATGAGAGGTTCACAAATATGCTTGCACATCAGTCGGTCATTCCCAAAGCACTGGGGTGATTTATGATGATGACCTATTCCCTGATCCTCTGCCTTTTGCCCCAAAATGGTCGCTGTACCTTCACGGTGGGTCTGGGGGAAGGGGGAGCCTTGGGGCCCTTTGCTGGGGTTTTCAAAGCCTCACTGCCCCAGGCTGTGCTGCAGTCTGGGTTTTGCTTGGCTAGCTTGGGATTTTTTGTCAGCTCAAGGGGAAATTTGGTTTTTGGCTTTTTGGGGTTTTTTTGTTTGTTTGTTTTTTTTGTTTTTTTTCCCCGGGGCTTGGAGAGGCTGCAGCAGCAATCCTTCGGTGGCTTTTCGAGGTGAATTGGATGGTTTGGGTTTGGTCTGAGATGAGGGAGAACAAGTGGCAGGAGAAGAACCAGCGGGAGAGAGGGGCTGCTCTGTTTTGGCCCCAGACCTTGGGCAAAGCCCAAGCCAGGGAGGGAAAGCACTCCTGCTTCACCTGCTGTGGCTGTGGACAGGGGACCCACACCAGCTTCACCGGGTTCCCATCTATTTGCCCGACCTGCTGTGTGAACCTTTTAGTTTTTTCCTTATACAGGAGCTGGTGCCATCCTCCCCACCCAGCTGCTGGCCCTTGTGGGGTTTTATCTTTCCCTGGAGTTTTGGGTTGTTTTGTTTTGGTTTTTTTCTGGGGGATGGTGGGGTGTTTTAAGGTCTGACAGTTCAATATCTAGCATTTATTTACCTTTTTTCCCCATGCTGCGTGAGCAGTCTGTCTGTCAATAAACAGTTGGGTTTTTTCACTTTCATCCACTAGTATTTATTTCTTATTGGCAGAAAGGGATTGTAGCAACCCTTTTTTTTTAGAGGGAACACTCATTCCAGAGTGTCTTTCTCCTAAACTTGTCTCTAAACCGAGACACCCATACATTCTCTAAAGAAGCATACAGCATTAGCTAGAGCCACAGTTATTCCAGGTGCTAGCAGTGACATGAGGTCAGGGATGAATCCAACAGAGTATTTTCTGTCCCTTGATAATGGCCTGTCAGAACACATATGGAGTGGAATTACCTTCAGTGGGGCAACTACGAAGAAGATTGAATCTGTCCTTTTCTTTGCACAGCAATCTAGAACGAATGCTAAGGCCACAGGTCAGGCAGGGCAGAGGGAAGGCACCGCGGGGCAAAGGGAGGGGCAGGTTTGGGAAGAACCTTACGCTTGCAGGAGGGCACTCCGGCTGTCCACTGCGTGCTGTTCCCGTTCCAAACGCAGGTGACGATGCCCGCTCCCTCCAGCTGGAGCTCGGCCGAGCACTGGAAGGTGACCACAGTTCCCACATCGGTGCCGCTGCCCTGAAGGACCTGCAGGGAGCCGAGCCGGGGCGGGAGCAGGCGGCCGCACTGCCCTGCGGAGCAAACACACGCACGATGCAGCGCCGCAACAACAGCGCAGCTCCGCTGGGGTTCTACTGGCACCAGTCTGTAAATCGGTCACAGTTAATGGTCAAAACAAAAAGCAGACCTCGGCGTTGCCGATGCTGGCTGCTCTGCCAAGCACCGGCCCGCGGCCAGCCTCCATCAGTGCCATTTAACACACCTCTGCCTTCACCCCGGCACAAAGCAACTGATGTGACATCACCTGCTCAGACTGGTACACGTTGAACACTAAAAAAGTAATTTGTGAGCGGCACGGTCCCCTACGGATCCCTGTGTTGATGGATTCTGATTAATTTTTCACTCAGGTTGGCTGTGAGTATTCATTACGCATGAAATGCAAATTTCCAAGATCTGCTGGACTGATCACGCAGTTCAGCCTACTCGGTAGCATCTTGGCATGATCTGACCCAAACTTCTTATCTTTACAAGAACAGCATCTCTGTTTGGCTTGGCTGAAAGGGGCCAAGAGGGTAAAAACCACAGAGAGGAGCATAGAAGGACATACACAACTTATCTCCCTTTTCAAGAGACAAACTCTGCTTTACAATAAATCATTAATTTTTAATACATTTTTATTCATTCTGCTTTTCTATTACTTTTTTGTTTATATAGCTGCTCATTGAGCTGTGGAGCTGTTCTCCCCTTGGCCACCTAATGTCAGCCACTAACTTCATACACTAAGTTCTATTGTCATAACATTCCTTGTTCACAGTAATTTTGAGCAAAACTTTCAATGTCAGGTCACATAACATCTAGATAACTTCAAAGGTAACAAATACTTTTTCTGGGTCTGTACATGTCCATTGACAGAATCTAGAAACTCATTTTCTTTAACATTTACAAAATACCAGCACTGCTTCTGCATCAGAGTCCAAGTTCCCTATTTTTCACCAGATTTCCAAATGACTTGACAAAACTCAGAGGCATAGTGCTGCAAGCACTGTGATGACACACACAAAATATTAAAAGAGAGAAAATATATTTTCCACAGCTACAGGCAAAAAGAAATTAAAGCCTCCATGAAAACGTCCTGACAGAACCACATGTTGTTAGCAAATCTATTTTATTTTTAATGCTAAAACTCCCCCCATATAATTACTTGTTGTTAAGCCCCTAGATTGCAGCCCAGCAGGCAGGAATCCCACCTATCTATCTCCAAATCATGCTCTTAATTGCCTTGTCCCTGGAAAACAAACCCAAAAGAATCTCAGCAAAAGACCAAACAGAAGTCCCAGTGACATTTAGGGGGCTAATCTACTGAGTAAATATGCACCAAGCACTAGCTTTTAAAACTCTTTAATTCTGTGCACATTATTTCTGTTTGTTTTACCACTTCTTTCAGCCACTTACTATGGCAGCAATTGGCCTCAATGAGAGCAAATATTTTCTATACAACTGGTTTCTCCTCACCTCTTGTCCTTCCCACCCACATCCCATTCCTGAAACACACAGGATGTATTGGACAATTTTCCTCCTCCCTCCAGATGAGTGTTACGAGTTTGGACTTTTTATTTTAATCACTCTGTGCCTTACCATGAGAAAGCATTGATCCAAACTGCAAAATAAAGATTTTACATATAGATTTTTTTTTATTATTTTGCAACTTCAAGGCTATTTTTAGAGATTGGACCACATTCTTAGAGTTCACTTGGTGACTCTTGTAGCTGCACAAGATGTAAAAAGTAACTAGATCTGAATTGGACTTGATGCACACGTGCTGGGCCACCAGCAAAGGCATTCAGTACACCTGCTGGTTTACCTGGACTCATTGTTCACTCTTTGTTCTCCAAAGAAAAAATAATTTGACACTGGATCCTTTCTTTCAAGATATATTTAATTTAATCTGGAATTGACCATCCTCAGTAACATGTGCAGCTGTAGCTGCTGTTTTGAACCTTCCCTGGCCCATCCTTGCCCATGATGGTGCCTGCCAAGTGGTTAAACCTCTGAATGGCAGTGACCTTGTCAGCACCATTCCTCAGCTGTGGGCTTTAAAATATTTTTGCTCCATTTGAGCTCTACAGAAATGTCTACTAGCCAGCAACCCCTGAAAATGTGGGTATTTCCATGCTTTGCCCTGGCTGCAACAGCATCAGGGATCATACCCAGAGGACTGTTCCCATACAAATGTGGTTGGGGCCAGAACCACAGAGGTGCCTCTCAGTGAGAGCTACACGTCCAAAACCTTCTTTACCTGAGCTGAAAGTTCATCAATAACTTTGTGTACCTACACTTGTGGAGAGGAGAAACACCGTTCTTCTTTTAGGAGCATCTCAACACCATTTCTTCCCACTAAAGTCAAAAACTTAAATGTGTCACTGCTTTTTGCATTTCACAAATGCCTTTATTGAAATGCCCAGATGGAATTTTGCCAGAATGATTTTTTGAATTTCATCCAAGCTGAGATTTAGCTTCTCTGCATAAAATTTGCCCTAATTTTAATCCTCAATGGTCTTCTAAAAATGAATTTGGAAAACTTTCCTGCAAGCTCTAGAGTCCTTCACTATTAGCTATCTGTAATGTTTTCATAGTTAGCCATGGCATTCACTTTTCTGCTGGCTTAATTTTACCCTTACATCTCCAAAGAATCATGTTTAAGTAAGCTTCCATCCTTATACGTACATAAGCAGATGTTCCATATAGACTTTTTTTTTTGTATACTCTTCAGGCATGTTTATTAGACTAAATCTACTACAATCAGAAATTTTATTATTGTTTTTAATAATATAATTAATTTTATTTTTGTTTTCAACTGAGACTGGTCTCTGTGGCTGCATTGCTGCCTGGTAAAACACAAACATTTGTGTTGACCAGATTTACATTTTGATTTGTATTTCTTTTATAAATATCTAGAAAATGTCATGTTCAGAAATATCTAGAAAATGTCATGTTCAGAAATATCTAGAAAATGTCTTGGTTTGCATAACTGTTGGCACCCAGAAAAGTAAAAATGAAAAACTGTAAACTTGAATAAATCCCATAATTAGAGAGCTGGAGGCCCTCTGCTCTGGAGACAGGGTGGAAGCACTGGTATTGTTCAGCCTGAAGATGAGAAGGCTCTGGGGAGACCTTAGAGCCCTTTCCAGTGCCTAAAAGGGCTACAAGAGAGCTGGAGAGGGACTCCGGGCAAGGGCGCACAGGGACAGGACAGGGAGGAATGGCTGAAGCAGGGTACATTTAGATGGGATATTGAGAAGGAATTCCTGGCTGGGAGGGTGGTGGGGCCCTGGCACAGGGTGCCCAGAGCAGCTGTGGCTGCCCTGGATCCCTGGTAGTGCCCAAGACCAGGCTGGACACTGGGCTGGGAGCAGCCTGGGACAGTGGGAGGTGTCCCTGCCAGGGCAGGGGTGGCACTGGATGGGCCTTAAGGTTTCTTCCAACTCAAAACCTCCTGTGATTCTACAGTTCTATGATTCCAGCTTCTGCAGCTATTTCTGCAGCTTTTTGTAGAGCAGGAGCTGATTTATACAAATGCAATTCTCAGCTTGGCCTCATGCTGAGAGGATATCCAGTGTTCAGAAAATCTCTGAATCTGATACTGCTGTCTGGCAGTGCAGAATGGCACTGGCTATAACAAATGGGTTATTGCATGTGACAAATAACTGTCCTCAAAGTAAAGACAGACACTAAAGCACAGTGCCCTCCATAAGCTCTTAATGCACCCCAACTTCTGGGTTCAGAAATAAACACATACATAATTTCCAGGCGGTGAAAAATAGGTAGTAATGCAAGAATTAAAATAATCCAAAATATCTCTTCTCATGTACAGCCAGGATTATCTGTATTGCAAAATTGATTTGTCAAAAAGGGGAACCATATGGTTTCACTGTCCACAAGCTGTGGGTTTATCTTTTGCTGATAAGAAGAAGGAAATGAAGAGAGCAACCTAGGCATGCCTGCCTGGTAAACATTTCCTGTGCTCCTTCCACAGCAAGACAGTGACTAAAAATTAAGTACATTGCATAAGCATTTACCAAAATAATCTAAACTACGAAAGTAATTACCTGGAAGCATGTTAGCAAGGCTGCCACTTGTCTGTGCAGAAAGAGAGCGACCCATGCCTTCACCTCATTATTCCCAAACAGACAACGCTCACCCCTTTGCATTGCTTATTGTTGGTGATTTATTATCATTAAAAAATGCTGGAATAACTAGATGCCAGAAAGCAAGAGAACATTAGGCTCTATCCACCCCCTAGAAAATAAACACACCAATAATATTGCTGCAAGTCTCTTTTCCTGCAGAAGCACACCTCAGAAACTGGTGTCCCTGAAATCACAGGCCTGTTAAGTATCTGCAGCAATCTCACAGAAGAGCTCTGGGTAGAGCTCATTGTGTTAAAAAGCAAAAGAAAAGCAGCTAGCAGTGAAACATGAAATAAAGCAGATGTAGCAAAGCATCTTGTATAGAGTGAAACTGTCTGGCCCTGGCACTGGTTTCCTCACCACCATGCCTTTGCTTCCTTGCAGAGCCGGCCTTGAGTCCTGCCAGGGCTGGGCTTTTAAACCAGCAAATGGCCACCAGGATCTGATCCTGCCACCAGGTGATCCAGATGCTGGCATGGCTTTTAAAGAAATTAGTGTTAAAGATGACACCAGACCTACAGCAAAAGAGCAGGGCGAGACCCAGGCTATAGAAGCTGCAGAGATTAGTGTGCTGCAGTCCCCAGGAAGCTGCTGTGGAGATGCTAGAAAGCTCTTCCAGACCTGTCTGCCTTCCAACACATGGGTGTGGCTCCACGAAGTTACTCCCTGGGGGAAGGTTTGGAGATTCAGGTGCAGCACAAACCACGTGCACCAAAACACAGCCCTCTGCACACCCATCACTGCAAGGACCATCCCAGAGGCAGGGCCAGGCTTGGCCACCACTGCTCTGGGAGCTTCACACCCCAAATCCTGCTGTAGAGCCGCAAGAACTGAACAGCAGCCACAGGACTGCTCCTCTCAGGGTCAGTCACATAGAGGAACATCTGGACAACTGCACAGGGTAAAACTTGCAGGTACCTAAGGAACACATCTGTCACAGCACATCACCTGACAAAAGAAATGCAGCTCATTAGTATGTGGTGCTGGTACCTGTCTCATATCAGCATTTCCAAATGAAAATATTCCCCATAAAACATTCTGTGTTTTTATTGATAAAATTATTTTTTTTAATTGTGATAGAGGGAATCCAGTATCTGATGATTCTTACAGGTTACCATTAAACATTTGTAAAAATACTTTTTCGGAAAAGCTTGTTTTCCCATTGATACATAATTTCCATGCAATTAAGAAGGAGAGCAAAAAGGTATTTGAAGAGAGTTTATTTCTGTGTTTACACATCCATGCTCAAATAAGCTCTCTGCTCCCACCTCTGTTATAGCAGATACCTCAGGCTCACTCCTACCCACTTCCTTCATTTTATTCTGTGATCTATTTTGTAGGTAAAACTGATTTTTCAGCACATGTAATTTACAACATGCAGGGGTTCAGATGCTGAGACCCACATTCATCACATTTTGGGCAGCATTGCTTTCATGGAATTACAGAAAGGTTTGGGCTAGAAGGACCCTTAAATCTCACCCCATTCCATCCCCTGCCACAGGCAGGGACATCTTCCACTAGCCCGGGTTGTTTCAAGCCCTGTCCAACCTGGCCATGAACACTTCCAGTGATCCATCCGGGGGCAGCCACAGCCTCTCTGGGCAATCTGTGCCAGGGCCTCACCATTCTCTCAGATCACCACAGGACCTGCAACATGGGAGTCCCAGGACAAGTGTGCACTTTCCCTCTGCCACCAGCTACACAGGTCTCTCTGTTTTCAGACAGGTTTTGGTGGGCACATCCTTGCTGGTGTCCTTCACTGGGCCAGTGAAGTCTGTATGTTTATGATTTCAGCTTTCACCATTATTTTTTCCCAGTACTCAGGAATAATCTCTCATTCATTAAACCTTGTGCAAGCAATTTTAACACTTCTGCAGAGGGTACAGAGTGATCCACTAACTGCAAAGCCAGCCACCAGAGAAGCCAAAAGAAACCCCACAAGTATTTCCACAGGGAAAGCACGTCTGTTAGGTGCCACGGACAGAGGAAGGATGAAGGATGCCCCACCAGGAAAGTGGACAGGACAGAGGTTGTGTGCTGCCCCATGGGAAGCCTCCTGCAGCATCCCTGCACGTCCATTGCCCACCCACAACATGCTCCACTCTTCTCCAGTGCTCTGGGTGCTGCAGGACACAGAGCTCAGCCTGGCTGCATATTTGCCTTGCCTGGCCCTGGGTTATCTGCCTGCACCAGACTGATCTGGCCTGTGCACGGTGACATGGCTTTGCTGGGGTACTGAACAGGGCTGATAAGAGCAGATGTGCCTGCATGATGCGGCCGGTGGCCTCTTGCTTATGCCCCACACTTGCCAGACTGGCCCCAACCTCTATGGATGGCAGAAATCCCCACTGCTGGGGCCACATTGCACTGACCTACCTTGACAAAAAAAAATTCTCAAGGAGGAAGGGTCCAGAGCTGAACAAATAACACTTCAGTCATTAAAAAATCCACTCCCAACGTGAAATTTTAGGTGGACCAGGCCTGCATGCTACTTGATGGTTATATATTAATTTTTTTGCCAAAAAGCTGAAAACGTAGGAATTGCATTTCCACAAAGAACTTGTTTGTAAAGAATACAGAAACTTTTCAACCTTTTCTCTTTGAAACCAATTTCCTGTTTTAAAACACATGATGGAATACAGGTTTGTTAATTTTCATGGGGAATTTCCAACCACCCTGTTTAGCAGAACCAGCCTGAATGCTACAGACCTTACCTGCATTCCCTCCCCCTGGCTAACCCACTCTGGATTCCCTAAGTCTTTCCCAAGAGCAAGCTGAAGCTGCTCCTGTCCTTGGTTTGCTGCATTAAGCTGTGAAATGCACACCACAGAGCTGTGACCTGGCATCCACAGCTCTCAGCAAGAAATTCTGTGAATAATTGATTTAGACACCAGTCTGAAAAAGTTAGCAATAGCATGCCTTTTATTATGGTGGTAGAAGTCATTCATGGGCTGAGAAACCAACAGCCAGATTAAAAAACCTTCTCTGTGATTCTATCACTCTTTATTTTTCTTCTCTCCTAGCTGGATTTTTCCTGACAGAGTCTGGCTTTCCTGTTCTGGGCTGCACGCAGAGGGACGTGCAGCCAGCAGTCTGGCCACGGCTCCCAGAGCCCCTGGGGCTCGGTGACAGCCACGCAGCCGCCTGCCAGGACCCGGCACAGCAATGGTTAACAGCACGAGTCAATAAACACATCTGCTGTCAGCCTCCCTGCCCGCTGGAACCGGTGCAAGATGGCACCAAGATTGACAGGAACACCAGCAAAAGGACAGGGAACCAGTGCATTCTGTTTGCGTCTTCCCATTTAAAAAGTCAATGATTGCAGGTGAGTTAAGCACAGAATGACAAGCTCGAGAGAGCAGAGCAGAGGACGGCAGCCCCATGTCCTGCCCTTCCTTTGTACAAGGCTAGGGAACTCAGGGCTACATCTGAGAATTCAGCGTCTGGGCTGAAACAGATTAAAATGAATGAAAACCTTAGTCCTAATCTAAATTTCTGCTGGTCTTAACAATAATGAGCCAAACATCACAGCTCTCTTGCCCGTGCAAAACTGCCCCTGGTTTTGTGGGGCACAGCTTCTTAGTGGAAAGCAGGACCCCTGTGTCCAGTCCAGAGACCTCTTTTGACCCAAACAACTAGCAAAGATCTTGGAAATAATTGTGGCTGTAAGCAGAAACCTTCCTGGGTGTAATTCTGCTTTTACACAAAGGCACAAATTTCTGCTCTTCTTAACAGGAAAAATCAAACCCCAAAACTTGCCCTTTGCACCTCTTTGAACTCCTGCAGGCCAAATCATCCTCCCACACACTGCTCCCCACCCACACATACACTCAGGGAATTTTATACACCCTCCCTTCACCCTACTCAACTTCTGTCCCCATTTTCACTTCTCCTCAAATCCGTTCCAAATCAAAGCTACTCTGCTTAGGAGTCTGGAATACATGAGCATCACTGTGACTGGCTTTATTTCATCCCAGAAATAATAATGGGATCATCTCTCCCAGGTCTGTTGGAGGAAAGGCAAGCAGTTAACCTATCCCTTTCCCCAACCCTGCTCCTATCTGCCACCACCACTCCAATTTGGGCTGAGGTAGCTGCGAGCGCTGCCCCCCCCCCAGGCAGCTACAGACTGCCCTAAAGATGCTGCTGGGCCACAGGGGCTCTGCTCTGCTGCAAAGGCTCGTTTGTCACCCAGGCACCAGCTCAACCCCATCCCTGAGACCCTTAGTAGACACAGGAACTGATTTATTTTGGGAAGCAGTTGCTCATTCTGTGACTTCTGCATTTCTCTCTGTCATCTGACAACCGAACGAGAGGCAGACGTTCCCGCAGACTGCAAAATCACCTGCCAATCCTGATCCCCTCAGCCAGTCAAAACTGTTCTTTAGAATAACATGCTTGCTCATCTGCGGCTGCATTTCAAAGACAGCATGTCAATGAAATGTCTAAATGAAAACTAACAATTGTCCTGTGTGTTAGCTTGTCCCCATCATAATATTGAAGGCAAGACTCCCCAGCGCACATAAGAAGTCAGTGGCAATCATGATTATTAAGCAAAGCCATGCCAATTCCAGCATAGTTACAAATCTCTTTGCTGTAGAGTTGCAAATATTGGCACTTGGGGATGCTCAGCTTTTCCAGGGGAGAAGTCCCAGGATGTTCTGGCTCTGCCACAGTGGGAACAGCAAAACTAGCAGTGGTTCTGCCCTTTAAAATAGACCACAGTGCCCAGAAAATGCTGGGTTAGCCACTGTCACTGGAGTGCTTCTGTGTTTTAAGACTGACCTGTGATTTTTTTAAATTCAATGTTTTGGATTCAAAGCATTCACCTCACTTGATTTGTTAGCTAAAATTCAGAAGTCTACTAATAATCTGCCTCTAAAACATAGGTAATTTCAGAGTAGCTAGGAAGAAGCATTGGAGAATATCACAGGGAACAATCTTGCACTGTGGAGGACTCAGAAAACCCAATAACCCCCTTCCTTCTCTATTTTGTACTGTTCCAGAGCTGTAATGACAAGCACAAAAATCCTTCCCTCAAAGCAGTATCAATGCCTGGTGCAAATGCCTAACCACCCAGATTAACACCTTGCAGTACAGGAGATAAAGCCAATGAGCTGACATTCTGCAACTGTCCATTCCTTTACATTACTTAATACAAGGTTTGACTTTGAGCTCATGGGAGAACAAGATAGGAGAAATAGCCCTGGAGAAACTACAGGCCCATATATTCCAGGTTGTATCACTGTCCTCCCCATGGAAATGGAAATTTGGGATTCATGTTTTCCTCTGCAGCCTACAAACTGAACCGCATCTGAGGATAAAATTCCATGCATCCTTTCTGCAGAGCAGCAGCACTCCTGACTTTGAAGAACAACTTTGTTTTTGCTGTCCTGGAAGAGAAACTGTAAGTTCTTAGTAACATAATTTCAGTTTCTGCACTGCCAAGGAAACTCCCTTCAGAAAAAATAAAGTTGTTCACAACAAAACCACAGACAATTTAAGTCACACCAAAGGTACGTCCATACCTGCACTGGCATCCCACCATGGCCACCAACATCCAGGCTGCAGCTGAGCCAATACCTGCTGTCCCTCTCTTATCCTCCAGCAAGCTGCAACTTTTATCTGTTCCAAGCCAGAGACCCTGTCCCTTTCTTTCAGTGGTGTCTGCTAGATGATTCCTTCCACAACCACATCTGAACATTCGCTGCAGCCTGCAGCACTTCCCACCTCAGGAAACCTCCTCCCTTCCTTGGTCTGGAAAGTGGAGGGACGAGGCAGAACCACAACTACAAACAGCCCAGCAGTGAGACCTATTAATTTATAGCCTGTCATAATGAGTGTTTCTGCCAGATCCTGCATTTATTGTCTCTCTGTCTGTGGCTGCACTGATGTGTTTGTCGATGCATGAGCTGCCTGGTCTGCAAGAGCTACAGAAGGGTATTGAGGAATGACAGGAATCACAGCAAAAAAGAAGGTACACCCTTTATAACCAGAGGGCCAGAGCCTCCTACTACAGCAATGTAAGGACGGAAAATAATGATATCCTTTGTGCTCCTTCCTCTTTTTTCCTGTTTCACCCAAAAGCCCCCAGTATAACCTGGGCAGCTTCAGAAGCACCAGTACCTCAAGTGGCACGGGCTGACGACAGCACCCTGCTCCATGGCGATTCCCACGGGGCAGGATAGTGTTCAGGTCACCTGACAATAGCCTTTCAGAATCTCAGAGGCTTTTCCAGAGAATTTATCGAGCCTGGCAAGCGCTGGTCCCTGAGTGTCCACATAACACTACCGCAGCACGGTAGTAGCGCTGTAAATGCCGCTGTGACAGCACTACAGCCACAGTGCAGAAGGCTTCTCCTCAGCTCCAGACGTTCGTTGTACTCCTCCCCTGCCCCATGCTCCTGCCCTGCACATTTGCTGACCTTCCCTCGGGGTAAGCCAGGCTTCCACAGCTCCTCAGGGAAGCACCCTGCTGACACTCCCCAAATACAGGGTTGGGATCGTTCTCCCTGCTCGTCAGTCCTTCAAAAGAAGGCAAGAGCAGGAAAAGCACAGGGTGTTCGAACATCACAGCTGTGTCTCAGGAAGCTCTAAGACCCTCTAAATACTACAGGCATCAGGGCTTTACTGAGGGACTTCCTTTAATTTCTCTCTCATTCATGCGATAATTCAAATGGAAATCCTGCCACGTTTTTTTCCTCCTCTCAAAAGGAACATGTGAGGGAGTTTATCTGTGCAAATCGTTGTTATCACCCTATTGCTCATGGTCTGAAATAATGTAAGGGGGCACTCAGCATCAAAAAGGATGACCAATAAAGACACGATGCAATGAAAGATACTGTATAAGTGCTGTACAGCAATTGGCAGCAAACATTGATGTATAAATACCATGGTTGCATTTAAATGAACAAAAGTTTAATTTAAAATTATACAAATAGCCATCATTTTAGCTATCTAAACTGCTTAGGGCTGCCAGCAGTACGTCCACCTGACTCAATACATTCATAGTTCCAAACAAGTGTCCGTGGAGGTGGAATTGCACCATGGCAAAGCCCCATGAACTAGCAGTGAGCATGAAGATCATGACGAGCATTAAGAGCAGACACCCAGCTGAGGTCTGGCAAAGCCCCGTGTGCTCAAGCACCACTGCTGGTCCTACAGCCAATGCAGCAGCTCCGTGAAGCATAGCCAAGCCCTGACCCAGCACATTCCAGTTTAGCACCTTACTGAGAACTCCTGCTCCACAGTTTTGGTGTCGTTGGCTTGGAAAAAATGGTCTTTGTTGTTCAGGTTGGAGACGTGGCAAGTCACTGCAGCTGCACCAAGCTCCAGCACCCTTCCATCTCACCTTGCTCCTGGACTCCAGAAGTGGCTGTGGTAGGGAACAAGCATCTCCTGCTGCCTGGGCCAGTGGGTCCAGACCATGGCTCTGCTCCCTCCAGGCCCAGACACCCACCAAAGCCACAGCCCTGTGCAATGGACAGGTCCCACCAATTCAGACCCTCTGTCACCTCGAATTACCCCCAAATTATTGAACCCACTTAAGCCAAAGAGATTTTGAAAGGATGTTATGGTCTATGCAATCCAACTGAGTAACAAAACTCAAGGGAAGAGAAAGATACGAGGGAAAAAACACTTTAGTTTCTCATTCTACCCCTCAATGTAGTACTATATTCCATTAAAACACTGATATTTTCATTTCCTTCCGAGCCCGGTGACATGTGCCCAGGAGCGATGTCTCCGAGAACCAGCACCTTCCATCCTTTCCAGACACTCCCCTCTGCCCTATGCCCCCTGTGCAGCGACTGAACCCCAAACTTCTATCAATCATTGAACTGCAGCGCTTCCTCTCCGGGAGCAATCACCCCCCCAGGGTTCCAGCAGCTCCCCGGGTGAGGCGCTCGGACGGCTCCGGAGCGGGACAGCCCTGGGGATGCTCGGCCCCTCCGCCCGACCCGCAGTCCAGGACCGGCCCCACTGGGCGCCCCGAGCGCAGCCCCCGCAGAGCTGTCCCAGGGTTGCCGGGACCCGCTGGGACCCGCCGGGACCCGGGGTGGCTCCGGGAGGCTCTGGGACAGCCGTCCCGAGGCGCCGCGTGCCCGAGAACTTCAGCGCGGGGATCATTGTCCCCTCCGCGCTCCGTGGCCGCAGGGACCGGCCGGAGGCGGCGCGGAGAGGGACGGGAGGAGCCCCTGCCCGGCGCGGGGGTCCGGAGCTGGGTGGGAAGGTAACGCAGCCCCGGACGGGCCCCTTCCCGGGGGACACGCAACGCCTCTGTCCGTGGGTACCGCATCCTGCCCCGGTCACCCCGCATCCCTACCCGGGAGGGATCCTGCACCCTGACCGGGGTTTGGCGCTACCCCCGCTGCCATCCTCCCTCCCCTCCGATGCGACGCAGGAGGGAACTTGAGCGAGGAAGGCTGCGGGACCACGCTCGTACCTGGGTATCCGCGGGGGCCGCCGCTGTCCCGCCCTAGCGCGGGGGTGCGCGGCGCGTCCAGCCCGGGCGCGGTGGCTGCCGGCATGGCTCCGCCGAGCGCCGCCGAGCCGCCCGGCAGG
>VZUI01033981.1:0-19893 GCA_013401135.1 Cettia cetti
CTTCCTTCCTTCCTTCCTTCCTTCCTTCCTTCCTTCCTTCCTTCCTCCCTCCCTCCCTCCCTCCCTCCCTCCTTTTCAGATGAATTATATTGCTTCCTTTACCTAAAAGATTTCAGGGATGTCACTGCAAGATATCCAACCCTATCATACCTTTAATCCAATAAGTTCATATTTGCATCTGATTGCTACTCATAAATTATTCCTTTATAGCCTGCATGGGGAGATATGGCTTTTCTGGGAAGGTCGTTCTAGGCTGATGGAGTTACCATTGTCAGACCAGATGAGGAAATGCAGAGGATGGGTCAGATCTGGAGGAAAGCCCCTGCATTCTGGATTGAATACAAGGAGATAAGGAGAAGATGAGCCTTTTAGAGGAAGAAAAAGTCAGCTGCTCATAGTTGGCTCAGCCTGTCAGCCACCAGCTGTTGCTGCAGGGTTTTCAGTCTGTGCTTCTGCTGAAGATGAGGAGATAATAGCTCATTTCCAAGACACTTTAAATTGGTTTTAGTCTGGTAGCATGGAGAGCTGATATGTTATCAATCCTTTCTAATCAGACACTAGTTCTGCTCTGCAACATACCGGCTAGACCCATTTAGGTAGTGGTCATATGCCTATATGTGGAAGCAGCTGCTACAACAAGAAGTGATGTTAAAAAGTATGTCAGTGAGCAGTCAAAAAACTGTCCTCCACAAAAAAAAAAAAAAAAAAAAAAAAAAAAAAAAAAAAAAAAAAAAAAAAGCTGCTACAACAAGAAGTGATGTTAAAAAGTATGTCAGTGAGCAGTCGAAAAACTGTCCTCCACAAAAAAAAAAAAAAAAAAAAAAAAAAAAAAAAAAAAAAAAAAAAAAAAAAAAAAAAAAAATCACATCAGAGGAAAGAAAATACATTCCCAAAGGGGATGTGCTTTGTTTGTGTACACTGCAATGTGGCAGCCTTTCTAATTATCACCTAGTCAAAGAGGATGTTTTCTGTTTCGTATGTATGGCTGCATGTTACTCATTCCTGGCTGAATTCTCACCCCTGTAATTTCAGCACTCATCTGTAATGCTGGAATGCATGCCCAAAGAAGAAAGCCCATGAGAAACAGATTAGTAAGAAAAAAGAAAGCAAATCCCCTCCTCCTTGAAACCTATAACAACACCCCCCTTTGTATGGATATGAGGCACTTCAAAAAGATGGGTGTAGTAGAAAATTAAAAGCATGCTTTGGCTTCATGTTTCGGAAGCACTAGCTCAAGTAGCAGCAGGTATCTTGCTTTTTCTGCTCTCAGTTTCCCCACATCAGATTTATAATCTATTCCCAAACACGAACTAGGAGCATGCATACCAAGCAGATACTTTTACTTCCAACACAGATGCATCTCATCTCCTACATACAAGACTGTGACCACAGACAGAAGCCTCTTGCAAGGACTCTGTCATTAGTAGTATTCTCATTCGTTTCTGCTTTTTTTCCTCCATATTTTTTCTTTTTCAGTCAAAACACTGACAGAACAGTGAACATGTTTCATCATCCAAGAAACATATTTGTTGTAGGTATCTCCTATAGGAATCTGGAGCATAAATCATGCAAAAGCTCTCTGCTTCTTCATTTCACTGCAGACATATGACAGAGTCTTCTCTGTTTGCACAATTCAGAATTCAGGTGTTGACAGGCAACTTCAGGAAAGAAAAACTGCCTCATATAAACTGTGTTTTAAAATTAAGGTGTCATGTTTAAAAGCATGGAGTCATTGAAATATGAGATAATCTATTCCTGTATTTCATTAGTGTGAGATGCACATACCTGCTCACTATGACACACTGCAAAGCCCCAGTTCACCCACCATTCAGAAGCAATCTCAGCTTGAAATTCAGTGGTTAAAGCATGCTGCACATCCTGGTCCACTTGTAGACCTGATTTTCCTCAGCACAGGAACCACAATATGCAAAGAGTTGGGGAGCAGGTCTATTAAGAATCCCCAAATACACACCTATTCTCTTTTGCCTGCCTGAATTGAGGAAAGGGGATGTTGCACCAGCACATATGTTGCCCCAGCATCTGAGCACCTTGGTCATTCAGAAAACTTGTGTGACTTGAATTTTCAGATAGATGGATTGGTCCCAGCCTTGCACAAAACCCTCTCTTTCTTTGGGAGAGTGGACAGAGAAATGCATTACCTATGCTTCTGACTTATTCCTATATTAGGAACTTGCTTTTCTTCCCACCTCTTTAGGAGATAAGGTTAGAACTGCAGGTTCAACCCATCCCCTGTCTGTCTGGAGTGGCTCATTCCTGAGCATTTGCTCGTCTTTTCCCCAGGCTTGTTTGCAATGTGTCAGTGATGGTGATAAAAGTCAGCTGAACTGAAGGCAATGTAAACAGCCGAGTACTGTCTTCATGCTCTCCCTCTGAAGTGTCTCCTATAAAGTCTGGAAAAAGGATGTGAATAGTTCATTAGGGACAGTATGTCAAGGACACAACCGCTTTTTTGGTAGCCTCTCTGGAGACTTGTAACAAGGTTGCTCATTCCTTCCATGACAACAAACCATCTGAGTATTCCTTGTCTGAGAAGTGGGACATAGCTAAGTTACACACAAGGCATAGCTTAGTCTTCTGACAGCTAGGCTTCAGCTCTAGTTTGGGAGGGCCGAGCTCTATCCATGCTGGAGGAAGGAGCTGCTCAGTGCTGGACAGCCCCTGTGGCCTCAGGATGCTCAGACTCCTATCAGATGGGCTCCTTTAAATCTGCAGCCTTGTTTTAAATTGATTCTTAAGAAACAACAGGCCCTGTAGGAAAAAAACAAACCCAAACCCAACAAAAAACTAAAAAAAAAAAAAAAAAAAAGCTTTCAATTCAAAACACATAGTTGTGAAAAAGCCATGCTCTGAACCAGGGTGAGAGAAAGCAGCTCAAGGCATATATTCTACCCCAGCCTGTATTTAATTATATGTTTTGAATTGAAAACAAACATATTTAAAATGGCTACTGAGGCGCACTTCTCGAATGAATCCAAGATGGTGGCAGATGTTACGGCTGCTGTGATAAATGATTTCAAAGGCTCAGAGGCCCATCACCCTTTTAAAGTGACAGCACTTGGGTCTCTACGGCCGCTTTCCAGCTCTCCAGCGGTTTCTTCACTTGACGGTTTTCGGGACGCTTTTCCACCCTGTTTCACAACATCGCCACATCATTCAAGTGGGATGAAACCGAGCCGTTTCTGTGACATTCGTGCAGAAGGATGGCCACTGTGATCCTAAAGAATGTGGCACCCACAAGCAGACACATGGCTTTGATATTTTTTATTTTATTCAGAGGCCTCTAATTTAGAAAGCCATGTGTCACCAGGCAAAACTGAATGCTAGCTCACAGTGATCACAGTCTCCTGCCTCTCTCCCCTGCAGCAGTTAACCACTCAAGAAGTTGCTAGAGAAGCTCCTCAGGAAAGTCCTCCATTTTTAAGAAAAGTTGTTCACTGGCTGTCAGTTAGGCAAGAGGCTGGAAGGCAGAACTAGCCCAGCACAAGCGTTAAGAAATAGTGTGCTCCATAAAAAGCCCAGAAGGTCATAACCGAAAGTAAACTGTCAGCTCTCCCTTAGAATAATGGAATAATGGGTAGTGGGGCAGTGGGAAGAATCAATATGTTCAAGCACAACAAAAGAGTTCTGAAAAACGAATGTATCACAAACACCAAGCTGGGGCTGCCACATATAGAATATGTGAAAAATTACTAATGTACCAGAATGGGAGAGGAAGAAGGGGATATAAATTTGGACCAAAATATAATGTATTGGAATAAAAAAAATTGTCATCTAGTTCATATTTCCTCTTAGGATGGAAGAGTCTTCTCTCAAACTTTAAATTTTACAGTACATCACTTCCCTCTTTTTCTGCTATTGCCAGTGTTTTTGGAAAAAGCTTTTGTTCCAGGTTTCCCTAGCCAAAGCAGTCTTGCTGGCTGCAGGATGCCCTGTGAAGGAGTATTCCATTACCTGTATAAAATTATTTTGGAAAGATCAAATTTGGGAAGGAGAGCAGGAAGACAAAATGACTAACGTTCAATGAAATAAGTAATAATTTAGTTACTAAATTTGCTTTTGGTGATCCCTTTACACTGATAACACCTAGAGCTGCTGTGGCTGGCTCATGAAGAGTCATGAAACATGCTGAGCCCCACCCAGTTAGTTCTGCTTGACCTCCCACTTGACTCTGTTACACCTCGCCTGTGATGGAGACCATGACCTGCTCTCAGGTTTCCCACTTGCGAGCGTTGAAGTGTTAGTCCCACAATCCACTTTGTAAGTGGGCTGTAAGATGGGTGCATGAGGCACAGGCAAATTCCTCCTGCAAGAGATAAGTCTCTTGCAGTTGTAGGCATGTGGATCAAATGGTGCAGGCGGGGGTCAAGGATCCAGATAAGCAGAAGGTGAGCTCCAGGAGCATCCAGCTCTCCTGTCACGAGGAGAGCCTTGTAGCCCGCTTTCCTTCTTATTTCAAATTGGAGCAGCACAGAAATGTCATCAGATATCAGCTCAGTCTTGGAATTTCTCAACATCAGTTCCCATGACAGTAATACTATGATTCTTGGTAAACACAGATGCCTTTTGTATCAAACTCTTCATTCTTTGGATACAGAACCTACCTGGATTCTATGAACTAAGAAGCAGTGGTCCTTATGAAATCAAGGAGAGATAGGTCCCAGCATTGCCATCAACCAGGATGAAATTCATCTTCATCAATATTATATGTTATTCAGAAACATGTATTTACTCTTAAAAAAAAAGAAAGAAAAACCCCATACATGGAGCTCTTGTACACCTTGCTATTCTCTCCCAATCTGCCAGGAACAGCCTTTTGGAGGATGAAACACACATATATGTCATGGCTCTTGGTTTATGCTGGGGTCCTGAATGATGTATTATTAAAAAAAAATCCTTAAAAATTTAAGTAGAAAACGCACCCAAATGTCACTTCTCTGCAGGCAGATTTTGTGGTATTCTGACACCTCAATCCTTCTGCAGTGTGTGTGTGTGTGTTCTTGAGCCGGTACCATACACACAATGGTCACCTGTCTTCCAAAATATCTTGGTGCTACTGCTCGATTGTGCTGTATTATAAACACACATTCTTTCCTGTTGGTTTCTTGATCTGGGCTAGCTGTGGAGACAGCGGTCACAAAGCAGCAATTCTATTAATATCTGTTATTTCTTTCCTTCTGTGACTTTTAGCTCCCTGAATTATATTTCACAGTTAGTGGCTGTTTGGAGCTAGATCCAAGAAAAGGACAACACAACTACAAACTGTGTGCTTGACCCCCAGAATGTAATCTGAAGGTCAGAGATATGTCCTTCTATTGCTTTTGCAAAGTGTCTTGAGTACCCTGACTGTAAAGACACCTATGGTCAGCTAATAGGAAAAAAAAAAAAAAAAAGGTGGAATTGCATTGGAAATCCTGTCCAGTTCCAGCTGTCAGAGACAAGGTTAAGGTTGCAAAGATGTCTTTGCCCAGAAAGGAGAGACAATCTGTCCCTGTGTGGAACATTTCCTATGACCAAAATGAGGTGGGCACGTTGTGGTTACTGCTACATTACATCTGACAGTTCTATTGCCTAAATGATCCTCTTACTCAGACTGCTCAGAGAAAAGAAACCAGGGGACTCATTCCAGAGTGGGAAGGGATTCAAGGCATTTGAAACTGGACATGCCATCCTGGCAGCCTGTTGTGTTTGTGCCCAGGGGATATTTTGCACTATCCTGCTGATGCTGTGACTGTGCAGAGGATCAAACTATGCAAGGAAGGACAGACACGCTTCTTGCCTTTCAGAGACTTTGGATGAAAAAACAGAAGGCCAGAAAAAGGCTGGCAGCAGAGATCAAAACCTATATCATCTTAAGTGTGGCAGTAGCATGGGACAGTCCCTGCACAGGAGAGGGACTGACACCAAATTCCAGGCAGAGCTGCCTTCCTTCCTCCACATTCCCGCTTGCTGGGCTGCAGTCAGCACTTACGGACTGCGATTAGGAGAAAGGAAAGCCCCTCCCATAGATGCCACAGTGTAAAATTATGGTGGGAGAGGAAACACCAGAGACAGAGGAAATGGGAAAGGATGGTGCAACTTGCACAAATTGGCAGATAGGAAAGCACAACTGGGAAAACAAGTAAGATGTCAGGGAAAATAACAAATTAATAGAGAGAAAACACCCAAGAAAGAGACAGCCTGATCTAGGATTTGTAAGGAGGGAGTTTCCCTCTGCAGTATTATTTCAGGGAATGATTAATCAGGAAAACACTGAGAGGCTTTTTTAAAGCCATTGGCTGCATCTGCATCAGTAAACGAAACAGCCCTTTGTCTGGCTCCAAAGTTGGAGATACAGCCTAGCCACATCTGTAGCTGTTGAACCCTGTTAACCACCAAAGCAGGGTGTCCATGGGACACAGGCCCCATGTGAGCTGTGATCAGGAATGCCTTGGGAGAGTTGCTAACTGGCATGACTAAACTGTGCCAGGGACATTTCAGAATGTTAAAAATATTCACAACTGAGAACACGTTCCCAGATCTCAGCATGTTTTATCATCACAGATACAGCCATGGATGCCAGTGAATTTTGCACTCCCATTAAAAGCGTAATCTAGAGGGTTTGGTGGTGGGTTGTAAGGACAAGCTGAATTGGGGAAAGTATGATGTAAAGATGTTGGGGACATTGGAAATGGCAAAAGCTCTCTCTGTGATTCAGCATTCTGTATTGAAGAGTGGTCAAGGACCAGAACTTCGAGAGGAGTTTGGACAAGTATATATGAGAATAGGTGACCTATTGACCAATGCGGTCCTGAAATTGCACAAGTGTCTGCCACTTTCTGCTGTTACTCTGTAATACTGAATGAGTTACCTTGCCACACCTTGCAATGTTACCTTGCAACACCCCTGCCAAGGCAGGGTTATCTAGGGCAGGTTACACAGGAGCAAGTCCAGGTGGGTTTTGAATTTTTCTGGAGAAGGAGACTCTGTGACTTCCCTGGGCAGGCTGTTTCAGTGCTCTGTCACCCTCAATACAAAGAAGTTCTTCCTTTTGCTGAGGTGGAGCTTCTTGTGCTTTAGTTAAGGGCCATTACTCCTCATCCTGTTGCTGTGCACCACTGAAGGGTCTGGCACCAACCTTCTGGCACCTGCCTTTGTGATATTTATATGCATTTATAAGATTCCCTTTCAGTCTTCTCCAGACTACATGGGACCATTTCCCTCAGTATAAGAGAGAAGGTCCAGACCCCTGATCATCTTTGTGGACCTCTGTTTTGTGGCCTTCGATTGGATCCTCTCCAGTAGCTCCTTGTCTTTCTTAAACTTTGGAGACCAGAATTTAACCCAGTACTCCAGATGTGGCCTCACTATGGCCCAGAAGAGGGGAAAGATCATATTTGTTCTGAGAGAAATTTCTTTAGTCTACATCCAATTGTATCAAATTTACTGTTGAACTTGCAAGCATACAGAAAAATAAACCACAAACTGTACCTGCTAGCAGTGTATTTAAAATGGTCTTTTGAAGATGATGACTCTTCTGAACTAGTTAGGCTTCATGCTGGAAGCAAAATAGGAAATGTTTTTCCTGTAGGAATGTTTGTGTTACTACTTGCCAATGCCAGACCAAAGCTGCCAAATGATTTCTGTCTTTGCTACAGATGCAAATCAAAAGGCATTTTAATATCCAAATTCCATTGATTAGCCCCAGTGATACCTTTGGCAAGTATTCCTGATTTTCACAAGTGAAAATCAGAGTTAAGTCTGCTGTGTTTTACAGGTTAAACCAATCATAAACTAATGGACGGATCAGAGGTTATTGCACAGCCAGGATGAAAAGGAACATGCTTCCTTCTTGCCCAGTTCTTGTTAAATGTCTGCTTTCCAGTCACCTCCTTTTACTGTGAGTGCAGTTCTTTTCACCCTGCCAAATTGCACTAATGCTGCTCACCGTAAGGGTTATTTTGGTTAAGCCAAACTTGGTATAAATTACTTGGACAACAGTCAAGTCATTGCAGGACAGCGAGGAAATAGAGTTTTCCTTGCATGCAGAGCTGGCATTCAGTCTCCAGAGCACTTGCAAGAGAGCATGATAACATCAATAGCTACTATACAGTCCAGTAAAAGATACAGTCTGGCCACACTGACCTTTTCTTTTTTTCCAGTCTGGACAGGCTCAAGCTCCTTACTTGAAAGAAAATAATAAACCTTGAGGTCAGTTTTGTTATTTTGGGTAGAGTTCCTTCTTTCAAGCAAGCTTCTGTGTAACACATGAGAACAATTTCCAGACCCTTATCAGAGCACCAGCCAAGGAGTGTCTAGCCCACTATCTGCACCTTCCGAGAGAAACAATGAGAACCCGAAGGCAGACAGCGAGGCGAGCGCCAGTACACCCTCCCTGGAGAGTGGCAGCAGGGGTGGGAAGGGGGGGCAATCATCGCCCTGTTGGGAACATAATAGCCCCTGGGTAGGCCACTACAAACAGGAAGGGTGTGGACAGGATCTGAGTGCAGCTGCTGCTCTGCTAACAGCATCTGTTCCCACCAGCTTTGATCCGGGGGCATGCGGCGTTCTGTGCCGCGAGATAAACACTCTTGGAGTGGGCTTTGTTTGCCTTACAGGTATCTCCCTAATGAGGTGTGTGCCCAGACAGCCACACACTCTGCATCCAGGAGCAACCAGACCAGGCCTTTCTGGGAGGATTGCCATAGGTTCTTGCAGTCTTTTCACAAGTTCGGGAAAGGTGACATCATGTGAAGCCTGCTCGCCAGCCTCAGGTTTCTCACAGACCAGCACAAGCACAGCCCTTACTGTTGCTCATGCCAAACCAGCCAGGATCCTTTTCTCGCTCTCATCTCTGTGACCGAATCACTCAGAGCAGGACACCCAATATAACCTAATTAGTTAGGAGAAAATTATTCTAGTTGGCTACTTGGCACGGCTTGAACACTTTGTATGCCATAGCTGGAGCCCTAGGGTTTGGGAAAAAGCAGGGAATCCCAAATTACCAATTTACAGTTACAGAAACACTGCCTCACTGGGAATAGATTTGGAGTTGTACCTACAAGCCCAATCCAACACCCACTGAAGCCAACGGAAAGCTGTTCAGAAACTTCAAGGTGTGTTTGTGAGTCCCTGGCAAATGAGGAGGGAAACTGAGTAAGTGTCACAATGTCAGAAGTCTTTAAGGTCTCTTACCTTCCCAATAGTCCAAAGGCTTGCACTGAGGAGCAGGGAGAGCAGCTGAAGTTATCTGCCTCATTCCCATTTTCAGAGGTGAAGCATACCATTGCACATAGGGATGTTTGCATTTGTGCAAGGCATTTTAGAAATGTGGGAGTTCTTCTTCACCAGGAGTGCACATGAGACAATGACAAACTACCTTCAGATTCTTCACTGGAAGAAACAGCAGGGAAGAAGTTAGTTAGTCAGTATTTTCTGACAAATCATACTCGGGTCACTGAAAAGTTATCTGCCAAAGGGCAGTGGGTCCTGCCTGTCCTCTTTAGGAGCCTCCCATAACCCCTGAATTCTCTGTAGAGAGCAGAAATCCATCTGAAATTGTCTGCTTCCTGAAGTCAACAAGAAGCAGGGATATATATGATGTGAAGATACTATATGTGGGCAGGAGAGCAGACTGAAAAAATGCTGGAATTTGAGGGCAAACACAAGGAGCTTTTATATTCTTTCTACTGATATTCAAGACAAACATGTCATGCTATTGCAAGATGATGTCCAGGTTAGTTGCACTCCTGGGAGTAATTGTCAAACTCATCTGTGTACAGTAGCATTTGATGAAAGCTTGGTTGAATTGAGAAGACTATTCAGATGTGAAAGTTGAGTCAGGTGGAAACTAAGGGCCTTGATTATGGTGCCTTTCACAAATAATTTGTATCTCTGGGATTTTTAATGATATTTTCATTACGGAGAACAAACCAGAAAAATTCTAATTTGCAGCTGCCCAAACCCATTTGGCCAGAGAATTATGTGGTAGAGGCCTGCTTGTAAGATACAATAGACCAAGCCCTTCAGTTTCTACCTTTGATTAATTTCATGACAGTTTTCCAGACTTAAAAATGAACTAGAACCTTAGTATATGGTTCAATATAATTAGCACCCTGCAATTATTTTGTGGGGTGTGTCAACCAATCACTAAATAGATCATGAGCTGTCAGTGTTCATGAGTTTGTGGTTCTTTCCAGTGAACAGCTGCAGGCAAATAATTGTTTCTGTCTGTATCAAGGATTAGACTTTTATTTTTTTGATTGTGGACTTTAAGCTTTCCTTCCATTCTGTCATTTTTTCTGTGAACTGCAATAATGCCACATCTTATTAGTTTTTGTGCCTTCTTTGGCAGCCATTACGGCTATTCCAAAATACTCTTTTTATATCTGACATTACTCAAGTTCTCTGAAGTCAGGGGAAAGACACCCTCCTTTGTTCTTATGAAAGAAACGGGCACTTAGTGTGCCCAGGACTGTCAGGACCCAATGCACTGTGTTAATCAATGTATTGCAAACACCAGGTGTAGCCACTCTGCAGGGGCAGCCGTGGTGGGCTGCTAAACCTGCAGCACCAGGAGCACCTACAGGGCTCAGGCAAAAGCTCCACAGCACATTTTCTCTTCATCTTCAAAGAGGTTTGGATCAAGCCCTTCAGGCACTTATTTCAGGAGCATAAGATTGTGGAAAAGGGAATAAAAAGCATTGGAACAACTTTTTGCCTTGTTTTGTATTGTTTTGTCTTGTCATTTTTTAAAGTTCCTTTTATCTCTGACTGGTCTAGTGCACTTTTAAAAGATTATTCCTTCAATATATGGACTGAATTCAATATCAATATTTTACAATAATCATATTTCTCCGATTAAGAGCTACATTATTAAATATAGTACTTTTTAGATTGCCATTTAGAAAAACTTATTGGATAAACATTAAAAAACTTACCTATGAGATATGTATCTCAAAGATTATAGCAAAAATCTCAGCAAAACCACTGACTAAGGTAACTGAAAACATTTAAAAGTTTATGGGTTTTTAAAGAGAGGTTAGAGTTCATATATTATTGATCACAGCAGAAGGTTATTTTTTAACTCTGTCTAGTGATGGAAAGTGTCTGACTCCTGTACACCAAAGAGGAGAGAGCATGGAGAGAGCTTCAACATCTTGGAAGATAGAAGCAATGATTTGGTGAGGTTTCATTAGATGCAGGATATTTTAGACATTATCAGGAATAAATATAAGTTCCTGCATACATTTAACCCAGTGGATGGGATACTCAAATCTCAGAAAAATATAAATTTCTTTCATATTTCCAGAAGCATGCCATTTATTTGACTTCTTTTGACTTATTAAGTATTTGTGGAAACTTCATTTTGTGCAGGAAATAGCTATAATCACCAGCAAATGTGACTTTAATAACTAAGATATTGGAAGCCATTTTTGGTTGGCATTAAACCTCACACACACTAAAACCTTGTGATAAAATGGTCTATTTCCTTATCTAAAGTTGAAAGTCAGGACAAATCCAACTGATTAAGAAAATCTTCAAGCATGATACCACATTTCCTTTCTAAAATTAAACTCTGGCTGAAGATTCTCTTACTTCTGCTAGATGTCCTCAAATGCATATTGACAGCAAAAAAAAATAATCTATAGATTTTTTTTTTTTTAAATAATAGTCTTTATCTTATCTGACAAGTAAAAGAATATAAAACACAGCTTGGAAAAACTGAGAATTCGTACAAGCAGTTGATTACCAATTGATTTCACTTTGTAAACTAAATACCAGTAAAATGCTTTTGACATTTTTGTTCTTCCAGCCGGAGGAGGGTTCACGTGACAATATACGTGCATGTGCAGGTTTGGACACTGACTGTGCTTCCACTGATATAAACTGAAAGACTTCCATCATTGGGGTATTAAACTTTAAATAGGATAATGGAAATGTTATGGAAAAGGCTCAACCCCCTTGCGAATAGCAGCCTTGGTGGATTTATTTCTCACCCATCCCCACTGCCTGTGGGACACATGACCTCCGGTTCCCCTACCAGACAGTCAGACACACAGTAAATGTAACTCTGGTCCTGGGAATCATAAGGGGGGAAAAGGACACATCCATAAACAGGGACAAACATCTTTCCTTAAGCAAAGCTGTCAGATCCATTTAAACAGAGACCTGCTCAATCTTTTCCTCTGGGGCCACTTTTTCCTGTCTGGGAACGTCTGTGGCATTGCCTGTCTGCTCCCGAGTGACCATCACTGAGAGGTTTAGATAAGGCAAGAAATCTCACTCAACAGTCTACTGATCCCAGGCTCCAAGGAAAAATGGGAAGGCTGTACTTTTGCTACCACTCTTTCAGAGAAAAAAAAAACACCCAACAAAACCCAAGCACGTATCAACTGAACAAAGGCTGTATTGTCTGCTGGGAAACACGGATTCTTGGCAATTGTCCTCATTTGTATTTGTGCAAAAGAAGTGCTTTTAGGTGGTCTAGTTCAAGTATTAGTCTGAGGGTGGCAACTACAGGCTTTAGCTATGGTAGCTGACTCTAGAATAAATTAGATGAGGCAAAGAAAAAAAAGAAATTTTACTACCTGTGGCAACATTAAGTTGTAAATACCTCAGAGCAAAACTCATGTCCTGTGTTAGAATACAGGGCAGAACACCATAACTGCAGACTGCAAATATTATTCATTATACCTTCTGGAGCTTAAAATTTGGTGGTTTACCTTTAAGCAAGGAAAAAAAAAAAACAAACATTCAATCACCTTAATGCATATACAGTCAAATTCATCAAACATTTACATATGAAATTATATTACTAACTGAATAAATATAAACATGCCCTATGCCTGAGCACTTGTCTTCTAGTGCAGCTCAGATGTAGGTAGGAGTTGCTTGTGCCTTTTTTGTGCAGCACAATGGTCAGAACCCCCTGTGTACCAAATGCCTGTGTATGAGGAGCTGAAGGGAGCAGCTCTCTGCTTCTTTTAGAGTTTAGAAGTATACCAGATCACTTGGACCAAACCACCTTTGACATGCAAAAACACTGCATGGAACCAATGCAGCTATTTTTTTTTTTTTTTTATTTGCGCTGGGAAAGGGCCCAGAAACCTTAATCACATATGGTGTCTGTTTCTTAAAGACCCTGTAAAATAGTTGTAATGAGAAAACTGCCTGTGTTGCACAGACCTTGAAAGACAGGACTCTCTTTCTGTTTTTAGAATATGTAGCAGCTGTTGATAAAGGAGCACAACACAAAAATGCTGGTGTAGAGAATTAGGGACCATGCCTTTAGCTGGTATATATTGGCACAGCTCCAGAACATCACATTATGTGCCATTCCTTCAACTGGTATATACTGGCACGGCTCCAGTGACTTCACAGAGTGCTGCTAATTTACACCAAACTTATCTGGCTTTATATCCATAATTATTGCCAGAAACAATACATAGTCATAAAGGAGAATTATTGTTTGAAACCTTGAATGAGGGACAAACAAGGTGCTTTCTGTGTCCTGGGAGAAGACACATGCTGTTTTTTCCTTTTTCATCATTCAGGAAAATTGCCAGATAAAGGCTCAGGCCAGAACAGGATGAAGTCAGTAGAAGGTTTCCCTATAATACCCCAAGATTGTTGCTCTTGAATGTGACAGCACTTGAGTGGAAAGATGAGTTTGGCTTGGTGTAAGTTCAGATAAACAAGTACTTTTGATAGATACATAAAATAACATTGCAAATATCTGTCAGAGGCAGGTAATTTTTGCTCTTTGGATAAGATTACACTAAACATTAAATCAAAATCAAAGTCCATATCTGAGACCTACCTGTCCTCTTTAAACGGTTAAATTCTAATGTGAAGTACTCCTGAAGAGGTTTTCTCACCTTTAAAGTGTGGTATGAATGGAAAGAAAGCCATGGGAGTCAGGGGGGTATTTGCAAAACCACAAAAGCCTAGAGGCCCTTCCTTTCTTTCACATGGTTTCTTTTCAGGAGCACCAGGACAACCACCAGCACCCCACTTTCAAGAGAAGGTTTTCAGCCTAGAGCTCTCAGCAGTATGTTGTTGTGGCTTTGCCCATGCTGCAAGAACTGCATCTGTTGGCATGAAGAATTGGTGCCATGCATGAGTGGATTTCGATGTGCTCTGCTGGGAATCTGGGACCAGAACCAGTGAATAGGCATGGTGTGTTTCTGGCTGTGCTTTAGCAGCCAGCACTGCTGGCATTCCCAGAGGACTGACTTACTTCCCACCCAGGTCACCCATTGTAAAGATGGAGCTTGGCAAGTTAATGGAAGAGGTTGTATGACATGGCACCAAGGAGAGCAGTGGGACAAACTTTACTTGGAATGTCCTTTCCTGTCCTGTGTTCCTGGCTATTACTCAGGCACTGTTAAGAAGTGACAAAGGTAGGTGTAGCTGCACATAATATCCCACCATAATGAGACAGAGTTCCTGAGCTAACTGGAGAAGCAAATAGCTTTATTTGAACGCTATGATTGAACGAGATAGTTTGTAGCAGTTAGAACAGCAAGCACATTAAAAACTGACTGAAAATACTTGCTATTTGGTAAAATGCAAAGGATATGATTGCACTGCTAATAAAAACTGATTTTATACTTGTTTAGTGGAAGGGAGGATGAAACTTAATCTTTTAATAGCATGAAACTGAACCAGAGGTTTAAATTTCTTCTGAATCAGGAACAGTGTAGCAGAACTGAGCAATGCAAATAGCTGACCACTACTAAATAGGCTAAATTTCCAAGTTAACTTAATCTAACATCACTGCTGTGGCTCTACGTAAGTCAAGAAAGGATTGCACTCAGTTATTCTACCCTTGGCTAAAAACCAGTGCTGTTTTCAGAGTTGTCCATGAGACTACAATCTGAAATAGCCATCAGCATGGAAGTGGACAATGCTCTCTGATTAAAACACAAGGGTATACTCAAGTTAATCAAAATCTTTAATGAATTATTATTTATGTTGTCAGCTTGTTTCTATATGAATTCTCACGCTCTGATTCTATAAAATTCATCTGTTTTTTCAGTTAGCTTCAATCTGGATTTGTATTTCACCCTGATTAAACTCTCTTCAAATTTTTTGTAAAGGAACAGTCTCAATTTCTTTAAAAAATATTATATCAAGCCAAAACAGTGCTTTGAAAATGGTTGTTTGCAGGAAATTTTTAAAGCTGTTTAAGGTTGCTTTTCTTAGAATTATCTCAAAAAATTTTAAAAAATAAGTTTGCTGTGAACTTTACCAGTATACCTCACTGAGTAACAAAGGAGATTCTGAATTAATTTCCAGTATAAGTGATTGGAAGTTATTCCTCTTTTCCTTTTGACTTTGTATCCACAGCACAATATTATTATCAATGAACAATAGTAAAAGAAAACTAACTTATGTGAAGATTGTCTTTGATCTATGCTAACAAGAGTCAAAAAGGAAGAAAGAGCTTAAGAGCTACAGTACCTATATCCCATCTAGAGTGAGCTCATAAGATTACAGCAACTAGAATCTTAAGCTAAATATTGTGCAATTTTGGGAGGTTTTCCTCTGACAGTATCTGTCCAAGATTTCACCCAGGACTGTGATGTTCTGTCTAAAGTGGCTCTGAAACTGATCAGTAACTCACACAAATTTCTTCATTCACGCTGCAGAAGTAAAATAAAGAAAAGCATTACAGTGTTGATATTACTGGAAGAAGATCCCTACTATTTTAATAGTAATCACTCCGTTAAGCAAGAATTATATAATGTACTTTATAGATGGCACATCAATGTCAGCCTTTGGAAACCTGGATGTGTTGAACCTGTTGCTGGGACTGTGAAATTTTAGAAATCACAGAAAAAGAGCTGTCCATTTTTCACATTTAAGTAGAATAAGTAGGAAGGATTTTTATGAGTTTCTTCAGAAAAGAGAAACTGTGCTTATTGTCATGCTCAGCAGCTGCAACCAGCAGGCTGGGGTCACCTGTGAGGGAACTGCTCACAAGAAGCACCATTTGGCTTCTATAGTCCAACAGGAATATTCTTGAAGATCAGAAAAAGACTTTATTTGTTTTCCCCATCTTTAAGTCAACTTGTTCAGATTCCTCTGTTTCATAGGAGTCTTTCAAAAGCAGGCTGCTGCAAGACATGCCAGGCTAAGTGATGATCTGTCTACCTTGGGAGTGTTTTTCTGACTCTGGCAACTAAGCAGGCAGGTTCTGATGAGGGTGCATTTCTGAATATATTCTCCATTGCTGCAGCTTTCTAGTTCTGAGGTGTAATGGGAAAAGACAAAGTACGTTCATGTCATAAATCTCATGGCCACCAACCTGAACAGAAGAGTATGAACACCAAGGGGCAAACTGTGTCTATTATGTCTGGAGAAGCTGCTAGATTTCCAGTAGATATTTGGGAGTATTACTTCAGAGAAAATTATTGTATAGAATGCTTATAATTAGCACTAACTTCTTTCTTATTGTCAAGGTGGTAATTTGTTAAATGACCCGTCACTTTCTAATTTGATGTTTGGAAAGCATACCATGCAAGACAATTTAGATTTTTCTCCCTGTTGTTTTAAAATATCCAGGAAGGTGTTGCCAAAGGTATTTTTAAGTTAATTAAGGATTCAGGTGGGTTACAAAAAGACACACAAAGCAGATGATATTGTGAAGCAAATTATGGTTTTGGTAGAAGTAGTCCCCAGTGTTTCTTTCTGTGATGATTTTCACACAGATCTCCAAGATCCTTGTCCTAACAGGACTGATGTTGCTTACATTGGCACTGAAGAAGACAGTAAAATCTAACACCAGTACATTCACTTTGCTAGGGGAATGCAGAGGCTGCTTTTCCTTAAATCACATGAGTTGAAGCTTCCAAGCAATACCAAAAATAAGAGAATTGAATTTCAAGTAACACAGTAGCTAGTCTACTAACAGAAAAATATATCCATATAGTGATGCTGGTTATTCGTACAGAAAGCATGAATGATTTGGGGAGAACCCTAATCGCAGCTCTGGAGCTGACTGATGAAAGCAAAAAAGGGCTGAATGCTGCCTCCCAGGCACTGGTGTCTCCTGTGATTCTGTGCACAATAGCAGCCCCCATGCCAAGCTTCACAGGAAGCTGAAAGGTGAACTTCATCCATAGGTTTCACAGGATCAATTTACCTGCATTCATAAAAAACCCCGTAGGTACAATTAACTTCTCAGCTATCCTTCATTAAATGGCAAACAATCCCACATTGCAGGTTGCTTTCCCTCCTTCCCACACAGGTTTTGTGTCATCCTAGCTTCCAGAAATGACACATTACTAGTGTTACAGGCACTGACATCAGCATCTTAAATTACAAAGCAGCTCACTGGATTTGGGGTTTCCTGCTTTACCTAGACATGTTGCTGCACTGCAGCTGGCTCCCTCTCCCAAATTTCAAAACGCAGTGCTTCTAATTTTATAAATTTCACTTCTTTTTATTTGGGGTCTTTAGATTGGTTTTCTTTTCCGTTCTTTAATTTCATGTCCAGAAGGGTGATTATATAATCATTAAAGGTCATGTCCTTATTTTTCTTTAATTTCACCAAAAATACAGAGCTAACACTTGGAGAGAAAATTTGCAAGCTATTTCAATTTTTGTGAGATTCTTCTAGAGTTAATTAAGTTTCCAAGGAAAATGTTTCCAAGAATGAAATCTCCCTCCTCTCTTCCCACCTGTTTTAATTGTCATACTCCCTGATGACATTCTTTTTCATTTATTATTTTTCTTCTTGTATAAGGTGTAAATTAAGGCTGTAAGAGCAGGCTCATAAGCCTGATCAACTTTAAGCATGTCCTTTACATACAATTTATGTCAGTAAAATGAACCATTTGAACTTATATTAGAGGGAGGAAACTATAAATTATAGCCTGCCAATGAAGTGATTCATATAGAAACAGAAAAGGAAGGGGAGAAGTGAATGACAAAAAGCTGACCTTTTTTACAGCAGCATGTAAGAGAACAGGTGTGGCCCCACACACAAATCCTGAATTTAGTCAGGAGCACATAATGTATCTTGGGGTCTTAGAAAAGTGGGAAGGTTTGAAGAAAAAATCATGGAACTGGAAGTAGCTTTAGAAATGAAAGAAACCCCACCAAACAACGGGTAGTTGATCCCAAAACAAAAAACCAGACAAGTACTAGGCCACTCTCCAAAACATCCCAAACTCTGAAAAGTCAAGATCTTTGTTGTACAAAATATTTTTAAGTCTCAAATGACAACAGTTTCCAGACCCCTGGCATGTTCCTTAACAAAAATGAGCTTCTTTCAGACTTGAAAACATATCACAGAACTGTAAAGTTCTTTTGCATTTAATATTGCATTAGCTGGGACAAGGGCATTTGTATCAGTGGCTCTGTAACAGAGTGTTCCTGGCTTGCTGGACGTGTTTGACTGACCAGTAGTGACAAATGGTCTAAAAAAGGAAAATAATCAAAACAAGAAACACTTGCTAAACAGTTCTTTAAAGACAGATTTTCATTGACTTGAGAGGAACTGCACCCATTTACCCACGGCAAGAAGCTTGCTTGCTTTCATGGGAAAGCTGTGGAGACTCTTACCATGAGAAAAGTTACTTGTTCTCAAACTACAGAAGATATTGGCTCCCACCTTGCTCAGTATTTAGCATTCAGCAACAGGAAACTTGGTTAAGAACTTAGAGGAAAAAACAGATACTCCGCCCCACCCCCATTCCTCAATATATTCCCAGCCTAGGTGTCTTACAATTACAGGCAAAAGAAGCCACCCTAAACCTTGGATATTAACTACAAATCATCCCAACCCTTGGAGTATTAACATTTTCAGAGTTTGGTGGTGGTATGCACAGTATTCAAGACACTTGCAGACCTCTGGCCACCCTTCTGTCCGAGAGCCAGCCCAGGTAGGAATGTGACAGCCTGGCAGTCCTGGCACTCAGGCAATGTTTCTTGCTCTCCAGATTAGTGCTGCTACAGCACTTCAACTCTTGAGTCTCTTAGCATATTGAAACTCCTGAAGCACGAAGTAAGAGATAATAAGCCTCACTTTATCTGTTCAGTATTTGTAGCTCTTTCATGCATCAAACACAGTCCTCCGCTACTTGTTCATATTTTTTCATGTGGGAATGTCTTGTTCATCTGTCTTAGCAGCTTCCTCTATCAACCACTGCAGTCCAGATATAGGAAAAAATGTGAAGGATTTTAACAATTCAGCTTATTACAACACTTGAGTAACATAATGCAGCCTCTTGTATTACATGGTCAAAATACCCTATTTAGCACTCTAGCTAAAATGTAACAAACTAATTATATAAATTAAACCACTACTGCTGATATATCATTACTATATTTTAACTGTAGATCTAAGATGGCTTGATCAGGTGGTTAGACAAATATTCTTCCAAGTCTTTTCATCACGAGTAGTCACTAATCAAGGGCTGCCGAAGACAGTGACAAGGTTTATAGGGCTGCAGTTGTAAGAAAGATCAGTGCAGGGATGGATCCTTTTTTCATATCTCTGCAATAGCTCTGAAAACCCAAAGAAGGTTTAAGGGAGCTTTTGGTCCAGGATTACCATGTGGACACAAGACAAAACATCTCCCATAACTGTTACACACTAAATCTGTTCATTTTCTGTTGGAGGTTCATTTGCATCATTCAATGGTGTGTTGGTTTCCTTAACTGAATCCCAGATTTCATGTCAGTGTGGTCTAGGACAAGATATTTGCTGTTAGTGTCTCTAAAACTTTTCTCTTTTGGCACAGTCTAATTAGATCTATCCTTCTGCATTCTTCTAAAAATAGAGTTTCCAAGCTCAAAATCCTCATTATTGTTATTGTTATTGTTATTGTTATTGTTATTGTTATTGTTATTGTTATTGTTATTGTTATTGTTATTGTTATT
>VZUI01033982.1:0-36521 GCA_013401135.1 Cettia cetti
GTATGAGTTTGACTATAACATGTATAATCCAATCATTGTAGTAAAAATTATTAACCAACTTGAAATGGTATATAAGCTTCTGGAAAATCTGAGTAAAATCGAATTCTGATAACCAAATCAGTCTTCCCATCTCTCCATCAATCGTCAATAAAAAAACCTTTCTTAATATGTCCTTTTCTCTTATCTAGTACAATGACCTTCTGATAATAATGATAACCTTGGAAACTCTAGCAATTTAAAAAGTGGGAATGTAGCTAATGATACAAATTGTAGGTACATGAAAATTTAATTTAACTTCTCAGCTGTGCCGTTGTACCACCAGAGAAAAAAAAAAGTATCTCACAGGAGGAAAAAATGCTAAATGCATATAGCTCTTGAAAAAGCATCAGAGCTCCAATGGAAACAGTGCAGTTGTTTGATCTCTCTCACCTGCTTCACTGGAGGTGTTACTGTACTTGCTTGGGGCTTAAGAGGTTGCTGACTCTTCAGTTTCTGTGCCTGTTCTTGTTCTTTAGCTAACTTTTGCTTCTCTTCCAATGTAAGTGAGGCCTTTAAAAAGGAAACTACTGGTAGTAAGTTGCACAAAATGGTTATTCTGACATTCATATTTTTATTTTATACTAGCACTGTCGTTTCAATAACGTGGTAAACAATACAATTATTTACACAAAACAGAAAGCCAATAAGCAAAATCTATTATAATATTTACCATATTGCTAGGAAGTACTTAAAGCAAATAAATATACTATTAAGAGCAGGATAATGAGAAATTTGGGCAGATCGCAAATAAAAGAGATATAGCAACAAAACCACTTTAGCTTTGTTTCCTTAATATTGGGCAGAAGAAAAAGTGCTCTTCATAGTTTTTGTTTTTATATGGTTACTAATTTGATCTAGAAATGCAAATGACCGTGGAGTTGAAAAGGGAATTTAATTTTAAAACTGCTCAAGAGTCTTCTGAGGATTTTAACTCCACTTTTGTTAATAATGAAGGATGAAATAATTAAATCATTTCCCCTTAGTGTGAGGATTCAGATAACTAGAAATAGAAATTATAAATATATGGATTCTGGGGAGCCATTTCCGTAATTATTAGTATGAAAAGAATTTTACAATACTTAAAGCTTATATTTACTGTATTACTGCTTATATTTCATGTTATGCTATGTTTTTCCTTTGTGTCTTGTATCTTATCACATATTGGCTGTTTTCACTTAATTTTGAAAGGTACAGTAAAAGTTAGTCTCTGCTACTAATTAAAATTCTACATTTTATCTTAATTTCTCTTTGTCATTTTATCATGAAGATCCCTATTTTCCTTTTCCTACCTAAAATCCAGTGGTGAACTTTTAGTTTCATTTAAATCTACAATTAAGGGGAAAGAAAATGACCACAAATTTATAATCTGAATTGCTGCTACTTAGTACAAATCTATTTTCAAGGAAAGGCTTACATGGAAATTGAAGGATATGATTTGAACATTTTTCATGGATCTTCTCATGTGACTATGTATGGTGGTATGCTATATATAAAAGCAGTTAGCTTTTCTACTAAAGCTTTAAATATGGTATGCATTTACACACACTTTTTCTGCAACCTTATCATCCTTGTAATAGACAGATGGACAAAAAAGAATTATAAAATAACGTAAAGCACACCTTTCTCTGTATTGATGACATCTCATTCTCTTTACTATCAGATCCACTAGTTAGAAGGTCAGTTCCATTATTAAATACCTTGTCAATCTGTTTAAGTTCAAAGAAAAAAACCCCTCATTATTTGAAATACTGTAATTAAAAGCTATGTAAATACCAGCTAAGTGATTTTAAATTTCAGTCTTCTATGTGTAAGTTACACATTGTTGCTTACCTGATTCCCTGTACCACTAGATCTTGCCTCTTCAGACCCACTCATTTGGTTGGCTATGTCCAAGGATCTACACAGTGCAGAGTATATTACAACAAGACAACTTTGCAATCACATCCACAACACTAATCTAACAATGCAGATCATTCCTCTGCATTTAAATAATACCAAACAATTGCATTATTGAGAACAAGCAATTTTATATAATGCCTTCAGGAGACTGGCAAATATTCTTTGAGAAATAGTAAATGTCTCCTAACAATTTTCTGTGGTCTTCATTTCTCCCTTTGAGCAGAGTGACCCAGACTTCAGATACCCCCAATTATTTTGTCTCAGCAATATCACCTCCTATCAGGCTCCATAAAATAGCTCCAAATACTTTAAAATATCACAGCCTTCTAAAAGGCTGCACTGTTTATGTTTCTCTGGTATGGTTTATTTCTCAGCAACTACAGAAAAGCAATTTGCACATAGAAGCAACTATGACAACTGTGCTTATTTGAGATAATTCTCAACTACTGAACTTAGAATTACCTGACCTTTTATTGCTATTGCTAGAGTTCTCTAACATTTGCCAAAGAATGACTACTTCTCCAACACAAACTTTAACACTTACTTCTGTTGCTCTTGCATGACATGAAGTTGCTCAAGTTTTGTTTTATGCTCTGCTTCCAATCTATTGAGCATATCTCTTATAACACAAATAAAAGAATTGAACTAGAAAAGAAATACATAGGAAGTTTGGATTTTGCAGTGATGAAATTCAGATAGGTAATACCTCAAACTAAAACGCATAAAGTGCAGACTTTTAAATAATTTATACTCCATCTTCATTATCATGCATTAGATAGCAAATTATGAGCAGAGTGCACACTGAAACAGGAAAAAATATAGGCCACTAAAAAAAAACAATTGAAAGGGGGCACTGCAGACAAAACCACATACAAGCATTATCACATTCATTTTCAAACCAACCAACCAACCAACCTATTATTCTCTTTCCCAATATTTCATAGCAACACAGCATTTTATTTGAATACTTATTATGTTAGTAGCTTTTGCAGGGTATTTGGAAGATTGAAAGTGTTAATTTTGAAATTTTACACCAGATCAGTTAAATATACTGAAAAATAACAAGCTTCAAACACAGAAATGCAATAAAATTGGGAAGGGTTTTGGTACTGCTTCTGTTTACAACAGACACCGACATGCAGTAATATATGATTTTTTTAAGACAACAGTTTAAATTTATTCTCTGATAATTGTCAGGGAAAAGCGTGCAAAAATAGTCATGTTCCTACCTGATTGAGATTAAGATTGTTCTCAATACTAAGAGGAATCAGATGGGGCAATACTTTTCCTGCCAGCTGTTCTTTGGTAATTCCCAGCTTCTTGTGAGTAAACGTACATTTGTAAATACCTAACATGGAACATAAAAATAGCAGAAATTGCTAAGTAAACAATGTTTAGTTAAACTACTTGTTTAGTAAACAATGCGAACAAACTCGAAGTAGCACACTCACGTATGTATTGATCATCTCAACAACCATTGTGTTTGCATCCAAGCAGGGAAAAATATGATCAAGAGAATCTTAAAGGCTAAGTACTGATCCACAACAAACAGCAAGAGGCTTTGCTACAGTTCAGAACAAGAGGATGTCCAAAGTCATCCTTTGCAGTTAGGAAACCTGGAAATGTATTGTTCTGGCCAATTAACTGAGAAAATGCATCTTTGAATAGATCGCGCCACAAACTGAGACAGTGCCACTTAAGAAATCAAGTGGCATCAATTAAGGATGTGTTCTCTCCTAGCTATAAATAGCTAGGATTAACTATCATCCTGCTCTCTAAAGGCTTTTTAAACACTATTAACTAGAGGGTTTGGGCTGCTATATATAGTATCAGAACTCATGCATAATCTTATTTACTTTAAAATCACTGAAAAGGTGATTTTTTTCTCTCATCCCTGACAGGCATGATAGACCCAGTGTTAAGCCCAAATGTTCTGTAGTGCTTCTGACAGGAAGAGTCCTCTGCTTAAATAGCCCAGCTCTGGTGGCAAACACTGAACATATTAGCATAAAAGACACAGCAGCTTTCCTCTACTTTCTATGGTAGTAGAACAGAGCTGTCACCAAGACAAAGAAGAATGAAGGATACCATAATTCTGGAAGAAATGAGAGCCTGAGTATATAAAACTGATTTCAGCCCATCATTTCCAAACTAGGATTCACTTACTCTCTGTATCTGAGTAGAATTCTGAATTAAAACAACTAAAGCAAAAAATAGCATTGCTTATTCTTAGATAGCAAATAAAAGTCAAAGCTGCAAGGATTAAGGGAAACAGGCAGCTTTAAATCAGTACAGATGACTTCTTGCCAATTTTGAGCAAATAAAAATAATGCTGCCATCATATATTAGTACAGTGTTTAATGATGGTTACTGGCAGTGCAGCTCAGCTGTTACAATTGGTCTACACCACTTTGGTGTCAGGAGGAGAAACAAGTCAGTCTTCCACACTGGGCCAAGCAGTCACACCTCTTTCTTGGCAGTGGCTCTGGTCATCTGGACTCCATAAGCCCATTCAATTTGCTAAAATCATACACCCTGAGATAGGCAAGCACGAAGTGGCAGTAGGAAAGCTCAGGTGGGAGTGAGGTCTCCCCTTCCAGAAGTACCAAGCCATTAGGTTTTGTTAGTAATTTTGTGAGACCTCACCCAGACTGTGTTCCATTTCTGCACACAGGCACAACTGTGTGCCTAAACAGAACATCCAACAAAATGAGTCTAACAAAACCTGCAGGAAAGAACAGGAGATTTATAGCATCTGCTATGCAAGAGTGGTAGAGGAAGGCAACAGTAACATCTCAAAAGCTCCAGCATCTGAAAGATGACAGTTCATGTATTCTTCTGAAGAAAACAGCCTCTCTGCCTCTGTGGAGCACCCAGTCCGTGTAAGTGTCACAGATCATGAACTGCAGTGAGTAGAACTGCACTGGGCCCTGGAGACTAAAAATATATGTACTAGTGGTCAAATGTCATACTTAAGGTAACTGAACAGGGAGGTACTCAAGAACCAGAAAGCTTTTAGTAGTCATTTTAGGGATACACTAAGTAAACACGTTCAGTGATAACACAGAAAGCTCTCAGATTTATAATATCAAAGCACAAAATAGAAAGTTGGAAGTATTAGTTACCTAAAATTCCCATGAGCACTGCAGGTTCCTTTGATGGAATTTGTTGTAGAAAAGGTAAAATGTCATCAAGCACAAACCATTTATCCAAGTACTCCAAAATCTTGCCCAAGCACACTAGTGAGTTTACCCGGACCTGTGAAGAAAGATAAGAATGAAACAAACTCTTTATTTATAGAAAAAAAAAAACAAAATTACTTTACAAGTCTCATAAGAAAACCTTTGTACTGAGAAATTCAAGACAAGTTAAAAATGCTTTTGTATCATGAAAGAAAAACACTTGTTTTTATGCTCACAAAAACTTGGCTTTTCTGTATGACAAACATTGTCAGTGTGTATTACTGTGCAACTCACTTAAGTAGTTTTTACAGTAATATTAATACAGTAAGTTGTTAACAACTTTAAAAATTGTTAGAGCAAAGAAATGGTGCTTTTGCACTTCTAAGAAGTTTTTTGAAAAAAATTTCAGTAAGAAATCAGAACGCATTGATGGGCTTTCCTTTATAGACACAACATGGTAAACCCGAAGTAATTAAAGGTTACAACATTTTCTGAACACTAGAGAAGATTACTATGATACTCACAGCAAGAGAAGAAGTTTGCAAACATGCATTTTTAATTCTTGGAATTAATGAATTTTTCATTGATGGGTAATCTATTAAATTGGCAAACGTGGGAATTATGTTTAGGCAAAGCTCCTAAAAAAAAATTCATACAAGTTTAAAAAGAAATATACATATTTATTATAAAATTAGTACTAATATAATTCAATAGCAGTTCTAAATGCCTTCTTAAGCCTAAATTTTCCTCTTAAGGAAATATGTTTAACTAAGCTCTCCTTAATCTATCAGACTCAGTTAAAAATAGCAAGAATAATAAAGCATCATGGTATGTATATAGAACCTTCAGAAATGAATTTTAGAAAAAAGAGCATTCATAAATTCATAATATTTAAACAGCAAGAGTATCTTGAATTTTCACAAGGCAACTTATATATAAAACCCAGCTTTTACTACATCAAACTATCAATCTACATAAATCAAGAAAATTTCACTGAGTACTATCAATATTACTGCAGTACAATGATAGACTGCATGATAAAATATCATGTCAAGATTAACCAAACTTTAGAACAGCGGAAAAATAAACACACAATTTCAGCCCAATCTCAAAAACAAGAGACAGTAATACTAAGTACATGTTGCAAGTAAACACCTCAGTAAGCAAAGTACCCATGCAGCAAGAAACTCATGACGGGTACTTAGAAACAAAACCCTTTGTCCCTAACATTTCAAAGGCTTTGCAAAGGCAGAAGTCACATCTGATTATCCAAAACTGCCTTTGAGAAATATTTTGTTTCTTTATCTCCCACTCCTGAACATTTTTGGGTAACTGGAAGTTAATTGCAGTTGAATGATTTTAAAAAAATCCCCAGAAGAACCTTAGAAAGGCATAGAAAGCAGAAGGAAAAAAAATATGGATACATAAAAATGTCACCAGAATGT
Source organism: Cettia cetti (assembly GCA_013401135.1). Classification (NCBI taxonomy): domain Eukaryota; kingdom Metazoa; phylum Chordata; class Aves; order Passeriformes; family Sylviidae; genus Cettia; species Cettia cetti. Next base: position 6,566 of record VZUI01033982.1, read on the forward strand.
ATATTAATGTGTTTTTACAGCACATCAGGTCTCCTGAGGTAACTGCCAGCACAGATGTTCTCAACAGTGGGAGCTCAGAATAAGCTACCTCTCGCTGACTGGTACGAGCACACATACCTGCATGATTTTTCTGCTGCACAGGCAGTGAAATATAAATGCATATCCTACTTTCTGCTAGGGTGGCTAGTAAGAATTTAAGATAAGAGTATTAGAACAACAATCAAGTGGTTACCCTCCTGGAAAACAAGGGAACTAAATTTTACTTTACTAGAAACAAACGTTCTTTAATACAGCATTAATCTCTTTCAACATTCAGGCATACAGTTTTATAGGGGTTTTTTTTAAGTAAACAAACACATGAGTATACAAAAAGTTGGCATGTCAGCTGAAAGAAGAAAAAGGAAGTTTTAAGTACAGGCTGCAACTACTATACCTGGATCTGAATTGAAGGTGCTTCCAAGGCTCTATAAACCATTGGCAGAACGCTGTTCTTTATTTCATCTGGCGGAGTTTTGGTTAGAAGCAAGTCCATTTTTTGCAGGAAGATTAACAATATCTATTCAAAGAAAGACAATTCAGAAGCCAGAAGTTTTAACCGCAAAGGATATATTTACAGTTTAAAGTGTGTTGTCTCGCATCAAAAAAACTTCAGAAGTTTTCTTATTACTCAGTAAATGTGATAACTTACCATGTTGCTTGCCTGAAGGCATGGAAGACAAAAAACACTTTGACATGTTACTGAATTTAAAAACAGCAAATACAAATCAAACAAAATATGCATGTTCTAGACTGACTCTTCTGAAATAACATATAATGACTTGGTAAGGAGTTCTTGTTTCTACTTACAAGAACTTGTAAATAATTCTTGTTTCTCTTCATGGTCTTTTGTTAAAATACACCTACAGAAAACCTTTATACACCTATCACTGTTGCAAAAGCAAAACTTCCAAAATCTGTAACTCAAATTCTGTCCTCAAAGCACTTGATCACAACTCTGCATATACAAGTTGTATTCCATGTGTCTAAAATCAAAATAGGGACATAATAAAAAAAATAATATTATGGCTACTAGATGGACAAAAAAATGCCTTTTTTCTATTTAACATGGAAATTGTGTATCATAAAATAAAAAATCTCTAACAAAATATTCACATCACATTAACTTAAAAAATAACACTAGAATAGCACCTATGCATAGTGCAACCCATCTTGCTTAAGATCAGCCCTCTGAAAGTTAAACACTATTCTAAATCACTCACCCAGCTCAGTCTCAAATACAGAGCACTACGTAACTCACAAGATCCATATCACAGCTTGGACAGGTGCTAGACAGGACACTGAGTACCCATTGATATCAGAACTCCATTCAGAAAATAGGTTAAACTAGATGGATAAATTGTGTTTAAAAGTATCACATTTATAACAAAAAGCCAAGTATTTTGTAGGAAGACTTAATTTTTTGTCTAAAAATACATGGCAATCAGTACTTCTGTGCCAAATAAACAGAAGCACTGAAGAGTAGAAACAGAAATCTACCAAGAGCCCCATCATAAGTTTCCCCCTTTTATTAATTCCCCCCCCTTTACAGTGAAGAAAAATAGATTTTTATAGTGCAGCTAATATGTGGGGTTTTATTGGATATTTACGATTTCCCAGATTACACACACACACAAAATCATTCATTCATTCCATGAACACTGATTCTCATGCAATAACCCCCTATTTGGGACAATCAGGGTGAAATGGATGAGATCAGTTTTAAAGCTAGATTTTATAGTTTTGTTCAATATACAATCTTTTTCCTAAACCTGAGTTTTTAAGACCTACATGCGCTCTTAACACCTGTTCCTCTCCAGCAACCCTAATAACATAAAATTGTAGAATTACAGTTTTTGTGTTTAAGCTTCTAAGATCCCAGTTGATACTTTTTATCTATTCATGTAAAAATCAAGAAGGTACAGCCACAGATTCACACACACCATTTAATAAGCAATTAACAGCAGCTGCACTTAATATATTAAGATATAATGATTCATTCCTTTATGCAGAACCCAGTACTTGTCAGGGAACATTTCTGTGTAGGGAATTAGAAAATGAATTTACAGCACATCCCACACTGTCTATAGAATCCTGTAGATACAAATTAAGGGTTTGTCTAGGAAGCTATGTCAGAGTAAGCTAGGATGTTAATGTACAGCACATGTTACTCCACACTAACCCAAGAATAAATTTATCTAAATATTCCATTTTCACAGAAAGACATTGAGAACACTAGCTAATAATTTCTTCATATTGAATTAGAGCAGCTTTCCTATGATTCATTTCCCAACTTGAATATCCTACTAAAGTCAAGCAACAGGCGCCTCATACAAATCTGTCACATCTTGAAAGAGTGTTTGGAAGAAATACTAACATCTTCCCTAAATGCCTCTCTCCAGGAGTTACAAGCACACAGAAACTGCACATTTCTGCCTTGTACAAAGATCGTCAGACCTGGAATTCTATCCTCTGGCACTCTGAACCTTTGTAATTTTTTCCAGAATTCCTGATATATTAACTCTGAAAACATGACCTAGATTATGTAAACTTTGCCCTACTAAAAAGACCATAGAAATAATAGTTTAATAAGCCACTAAATAGTTGAATAAGCCATTAAAAACATGCCACTTTGCATTAAAAATACCAGCATAAGAATTTATTTAGAGTCTAGTCACAGAAAAAATTTGCAAAGCTCCGTCTCTATGAGTTGACTCCAAGTTTGTATTTTGTTTCCTGCATCTCTCAAGATATAAACCAGCTCTTGTGTCCATTATGCTCCAGATGTAACTTTGCTACAAACTTTTTGCAGCAAGGATTTTGTCACAAATTTAATGTTAAATGCAGCAGAAGGCAGAGTTAGCCCTTTAGGATGACACAGCATAAATGAGATGTTCACTGGCTTTTGGTTGGTTAAACATTGACTTTTCTCAAGATAAAAAAGCTAACATAAAGCTTCAGTGTACCAAGCATAAACAGCATTAAGGAGTTCAAATTTCCTGAGGTATTCTCAGACAGCTGTTCCTTTCCCTGCCTCCACAGTATAATGACAATTCTCTCGTCCAGTTTTCTGAAACCCAGAAATAAGAAGTCTGCTATGTTTACCTTGCCCTTTAAGTGCTCTGCAGAAAAACAACGCACGCAGGAGTGAACTAGAAGGAATGCATACCTGTGTCTCACCTGTGGAGGCACAATGCCCCACTTTGCGACGGGTATCTTAGGAATCATCATGGTCATGACAAAAAGATGCAAATTTTTGCTCCTTTACAGTAATGATTATGTCTTAATACTTTTATACATTTCAACAGCAGGGAAACCAGAATATTTTACTTACACATTACATTCGTCAAATAAAAATTAAACGGATTTCACAAATTTTTGCACAGTCCTCAACTAAATACTACTCTTAATATGAATAAATAGCACTTCTTAGAAAGTGTCAAAGCTACAATTTTTCCACCCCATGATCCCTATGTCAGCAAACTGGATACAAGGAAAAAACCAACCAAAAAAACCACAGGTTCATCTACTGGTAGAATATATGCAAACATTGTACTGTATAACTCTGATCAGATTGCTCAGATAAATGTTAAAATGCTTAAAAATATATCTTCTACAATCAACCAAATCCAAGTGGTAAATTAAACCTCTTTTGCAAATCTCATTTCATCTATAAATGCAATATATCCTCAGAACCCATCTGAACAAGCAGAAGTAGAGCCTTTGAGAATTTCCTGGAAAAATCTATTTTGAAAGAATCAACACTGACTGCCTGGACAACTATAGAGCAGATTGAGCAACGTGTGTGAAGCTGGAAAATGGAAATAGAACAATTAGTCATTTTTTCGGGGAAAACAAAACCAAAGATAAAAATTGTAATATGAATAATCTTAACATACCTGGATTGGTTCTTGCTGCTTAAAAACAGGACCAAGATCAGGTAGAATTAACTTGATATACTCTTCTTTGGTGCACTCCTCAGCAATTAAGAGAACATTAGGCAAGACAAAGGGTACCATATCAGGGTTCACAAATTCGGAAGTCAAGCAAGGCAAAATACGCTGAATTATAACACGCTAAAAGAAAAAAAAAAAAACAAAAACCAAAAAAACAAGTATGAATCAGGTACTGCACTGAAGTAAGTTACTATTGTGCCAGTTCAGCAGCTTTTGTATTAGCCTGGTATTTACAATAAAGTAGACAGATAATTTTCAGTTTTGATCTCTTATTTGTACAGTACACTGTAGTTAATTTACAGTGTGCTACTCTGCTTAATTTTCATTGTTTGCACTCAAAACAAAACTGAATACCCTATAAATCCTGCAAATTAGTTACTTTTTTTCTGTACCCCATCATTCACTGAACAAAGACATAATCCTACTATATCTCTCTGTAAAACTCCAGATACATTCCCTAAATAGGATTCTGCTGATGAAACAGATATTTAAACTGTGGATGCCACTGTAGTGTTAGACATCCCTAAATGCTTTTGAAGTCAAGAAACAGAAATATATGGTTCAAGGGCACAGTCACTTCCCTCATAAAATATACTCTCAAGGAAGAAAAAAATAAAAAGAATGCCCTAAAGATGATTTGGTCAACCAGTGTCTGTCTAAAGTTAGGTGAAATACATGCCACTTATTTCCAAATTCAAACCAGCAACATTTCTGATCAAAGGAAAGAATTACTAAATTAAAAAGAATATAGTATTAAATATGGAATCTAAATGTTGCACTGTGTAGTGCCAAACAGAATTAAAAATAAAGAAATTTAATGCACTGGTTGAGAAGCTCAGTTTTCTATTATGTATTAAACTAATACTACTTCTCTATCACATATGCATTACAGCTTAAATAAATTAAGGTATACCACAAAAGGAAAGGGAGCCAGTCTAGACATAGTGCTTAACACCACACAGCAGAAATATGTAATGACAGGCATTTGCCTTTGAGATTTCTGAGCACTGCCAGCACAAGAAAGCACTTAGTCTAGGGAGGGAAGGAAGCTTTGCATCATTCAACATTAAAGTACTGCCCTGCTATGAAAAATCTTGAGGCAATCTTATAGGAAGAAAAGGTGGCAAAATGGCTTCAAAGAGCTATGATGGCATCTGGAAACACAGGGAAAGCCTTGTAAGTGGAGAGAAGACAACTCCCTTTCAAATTGGGATGAATTACAACAGGACATGCAAATAGCTTATTTGCCATTTTCCATTTAAAGTATTATTGATTGCTGAGGAATACTTACAGAACAAGTATGTTCTAATCTCCCTTTATTTCCTTCTACACTATTCTGACAGTCTCATGTCAGTCTATTACAGTACAAGGCTACAGAAAGTCCAGCATTCAAAGAGTCAAAATGCTAACAGATGTTCATATATTTTCACACTTGCTATTTCAAGTCATTGAAATATCATCATTCAGACATACCTTAGGTAGTTTTGGCAGAACTTTTGGTAGTCCTTTAAAAAACTGTGATTTCTGCAGATTATCCCTTTGAAATAATGAATCAAAATACTGAAGCGTCATTGCTCCTACATCATCAAAGAATGGTATCTAAAAATAAGATTAGAAGATTGTGATCTGGAGGGGGACAACACTGACACTGCTACAATTATTCCAAAATGTAATCATCCGTCTACCCTTTCAAGGCACAACAGTAAGCCTTTACAATGACATGTCTGCAACTAACAATTAGAAAATTAAATTTTTAATCAAGTGGTATAATATTCAGATACAGGTTGATTACTGAGACAGAATTTTCCTAGCATTTTTCAAAAACTCATGCACGCTAGGTGTATCTAAGTTAAAACATTATTTCATACACAGTAAGTAGCTTACAAAAAATTGTAATGAAAAATAAAAACTTTGAATAAATATTCTTCTAGGAATAATTATGCTATATTATATTACAACAAAGGATTACCTACTAAGTCATCCATACCTGGCTCCCAACCCTGGAAACTCCAGAAACCCCTGGAAGCTCTGATATCTCTACCCTATGATACAGTGTGCAGTTATGGTAAAAGAGACACAACATCTTTATAAAACCACTTAGTACAACCACTTATAGATTGTTTGTTGTAGTCCTTCAGACAGCTGAGTCGGTATCTGAGAAATATCTGCCAATTCCCTCACTCCCATCTTTCAGCATATAGGTGGACAAAACCATCACCTACTCCCTTCTCTACCCACTATATCTTCCAACAGTTAAAACACTGATTTCTATCTCTGCATACCATCTTTTTACATCACAGCAAAAGAATAAAAATCATTTAGCAAAACAAATATATAAGCAGGAATCAGAAAGGCTATCAGATTGGAGAAAATGGGGCATAAGACAAGGACAATGCTTTAAATTCTACTTCCGGATAGGAAAACAGAGCAACAGTTTTGCCAAATTACAACTTAAATTATATTCTACTTGTAATTAAATTTTGGATTGTTAGGGCAAATAATTTCTGAATATACTTTATTGTTCTGCATACTTAAGAATAAATCAAAAATCATAAGCCAAAAGTTAATCCTTGTATTTATTGCCCTTTATCATTTTCTCACTTTCAAATCTTTAAATATAATTTTAAAGACTGAATTGTATAAAATCATACCACAGAAAAGCTTCCAACTGTATGGAAAGAAATAAAACAGTGTTGCATTGAATAATTTTTGAATAATTGAATAATATTTCATAATTCTGTCTCAGCACCCACTTTTTCTATATAAATAAATGTCATAAGGATAACTTTTGGCATCAACTAACATTACATCTAAATGGTTAAAAAAAATAACATTTCAACTAAAATGATTACAGGATACACTTTAAAACAGCTCTACAAATCAAATACTAATTTCTCACTTTCCTATGGCTACTGTATTTTCCATGGACTGACCTTAGTCATTTGATCTGCATCTGGTCTGACTGCTGGAGCTACGTTTAGGAGTAGCTTTACATGCTCACGCACCTCCTCAGGTATGTTCTGTAGAGTACTGGAGCTTAAACGGCTCAGCTGTGGAAGCAATTCAGGCATGTACACCATGACATCAAAAAACCCTGCATGTAACTATTTCCAATATACAACAGGCCTATACTTTGTTCTCTTGATGGTTTCTCTATCCACACATTTGATTCCACTTCTTGCTCACAGTCTTCTCTGTTCCCCAAGAACCTACTGTTTTAGGTCCCACCCGTTTTTTCAACTTCCCATTGTAGTTCAGGTTATCAGGGAACACAAACATGGTATTTTAAACAGGCAAATGTCATTATCTAAGGTATTGTCTATACACATTAAAACACAGTACACACAGTGTACCCAAAGAAGTTACAACAAATGAAACCTGCATATGAACAGACATTGTGTCAGCTGATCCAATTAACTGTGACACTGTCTTCAGTTAATATCCACAGTCCACAAAGAATGTGAAATAGTGATAGCTAAGTGGATACCAACTGCCATACCAAGTGATCAAATCACTCTAAACACAGCCCTCTTCAATGGTCCTACATAGGTAATTCACTGCAGGTGTTTCATACTGTTCACCTCAACAGGTAAGAATTATTTCACAAGACCAGCATTCAACAGGTTTACAGAGAAATCAGATGAAAAATGCTATTTTTAGTTTACGAAGTTGGTACATGTAACCTCCTCTAAATGTATTTTTATTTCTCATATTTTGCTACGATTCTTTTTCTTGTTATAACAACAGTATGCAGGGTAAGATACCATTGTCAGATGGTTTATGTTGGAGCATTGATAGGGTTCTCAATATTTAAATCTATTTTACAGTAGTAACTTTTCAAATATGAAAATCAACAAACAATAATCATAAAAAGAACAAATACCTGGTCCAGCTGTCTACTAAAGCTTTTATAAATATCTTGCTTGTTGACCTCAAAAATTGGTTTCCCTTTATTAAACACTGCATACATAACAGCTCCCAGAGAGTACATATCACTGGCTGTCTCACAGCTCACAGAGAGAATATATTCTGGTGCCAGATACTCAGGATTTGGAAGACACAAGGATGGCAAGTTTGGATCCCATTCCTTACAAGGGAACTTTGGCTACAAGAGAAGGATGAGAAGTAAAACAAAGTATATTTATCAAGGATTTATAAAGACCATTTTCAGAAACTCAAGCAGCAAAAAGTAATTAAGCCACTCAAATTCAATTATTAATCAAACTGAAAACAGAACAAAGTAAGGCAAAACTGTTAAGAATCTCTGTCTGTAGCTTAGAGTGATTAGCTGATACAGTTTTATCTGAATATTAGAGCTGGTAAATTAAAGCACTGCTGTAATGGGGAAACATGAGCTATGATGGAATTCATTTTAAGAGGTAGCAACCAGAATTGAGTAGGTGCAACACACTAAGTTAGGTAGGCTTGCCTGTCATCCAACATGAAAGAGAGCAGAAGTGGCACAGGCTTCAACCTCTGTTTGAAACAATCACTAGTCTACTTTGACCCCACTGAGGCTCTTTTTCTGAGATGATCAAATGCAGCACTTCAGTCCAGACCTGTGCCATATATTCTAACTTTCGGCCAACAAACAGAGGTGAATATTAAATAAGTGGTTCTACACTGGAATGCAAGATCATGAAACTGGTTTCAGGCAAAGACCTGAGTTTGAAATTGAATGATGATAAATATAAAGATTATTACCTCCTGTTCAGATGGATTTGTTGATTGGATACAAAAATCAAAGCCCATAATTTTCCATGCTCCACTCTTATTCAAAATTATATTTTCAGGAGTAATATTTCCATGGACCATTTTGACACTGCTATGCAAAAATGACAAACCTTCAGAAACCTGTCCATAAAAGATTATTATTTCAGGTTAAATATTTCCCCAAACATCCTATAAGACATTTACAAAAATTCTGTAGTTATGGTCACAGTCAAATTCCTAAGTTAACTGAGAAACAATTTTTTATCACTATTTTAGCCTATGCCTTAAAAACTATGCATGAAGGAAATTAAACACAGATGGATATCAGCAGGTGAGATTGCTAATGCCAGTTAACTATCACAGCACAAGTGTGATGGTGCATTCCCCTCTCCCCTCAGGCCACATCATCTCAGAACAAACTTCTTTGTTTGTGAACATGCTTTATGAGGCTGATCAAACAAAACCTGGGAGCTAATGGTTCTCCACAGAACATAAAGAAAAGTTTCACATATGGAAGAGACACCTGTAGCATAGACATTTACATGGAAAATAAAAATTAATTGAATTTTCTACTTTACACGTCAGAACAATCAATAAAAAGAGTAGCACATTAGAGCCTCTAGTGTTTATCCTCTCTTACACTAAGATTGATCAGGGCACTAATATCTCTCGCCTCACTATTATTTGATTTACCATAGGCAGACAAAACTTTGGCAGTGCACTGACTTCATTAAAAAAAATCATTAATACTAAAAGCAGAAAAAAATTATAAAGACAACCTGTACCATACCTGAAGCAAACCATATTTGGTCTCCACGTCATAAAGTTTGTATTCTTTAATGTCTGATGGTAAAGGAGAAGGTAGGTTGTCCCAGCTGCCAAGAACATTAGCTAAACTTGCACAGACTGGTTCTGTACAAAATGCCAAGCAATCCCTGTATAGGAAATGCATTAAAATTTTCTTTTATGTACATAAATGTAATATATTTATTGACTGCAAATAAAGAACCATACAAACACCATATTACACATTGCCAAAGCACCTGGTGCTACCTAAAGTCACGTTATATTTCAGGTTTTGAATTATTTTAATATTATAGTAAAGAGAAACACATATATGTCTGAAGTTTTAAAAAAATTAGGTTATTTTATTCTCCAACATTCACATAAATCACAAATGATTCACACAATGCTTCAAATTTTTTTTTTAAAAAACAATGCTTTTCTTGACCTGATCCAGAAAAAATTGATCAAATAATTCTCACTACTACTAAAACTTGTAAAATGAGACTTCTACCTATACCTAAAGCCAACACACCCCTGACTGAAGCAGTATTTACTGAGCTCAGACAGTGATCAGACACTAAATTAATATAAGGGAGCACCTGAATATTATTTTACTTTGACAACTGATAGAGGAGAAGATCTGCAAACACAAATACGCTTGTTATATGAACTGCAGTTTGCATGTGAAGTGACTGTTCTCTAAATTATTTTATTGATTCTTCTTTCTTGATGAAAAATTCTTGCTTATGCATTTTTGTGTCACTTGTGTTTGAAAAGCACAGAAGCAAACTTCCACATAAAAGGACTGGCTGTAACACTGTCAAAATTTCAAATTTCAAAATTAGTCCTGAAACCAATATATGTCTCAATTTCACAAACTTCATGCAACACATATAGAGTAATTCTTTACATCCACATTCTTCATACTGCTCTGCACAGCAGTGGAGGCCCTGGACAGCCACTGCAATTCACTCCTTAATTGTTTTAAAGGATTCTTTTGAGAAAGCACTACATGGATGGTAGCACACATACCTGCCTTAATGATCATTAATTCATGGGAACACTAAATACTGCATGAGTATGAACACAGAAAATGGAAACCAAGTAACAGTAACAAAGATACATTATTGAATATAAAATTATAGGCAAGAAGACAGAGCCTAACTTTTTGATCACTCCATAAATGCATCAGAAGACACGTCTCAGCATGAAACTACCAGATATTTTTTAAGTATTTCAGTAATTAACATGCTTGACCTTTGAAGTAAAATAAGGGTGCTGAGATATGCAAATCTCTTATTATTCATCCAGATTTTAGTTTTATCTACTGCTTCTCTAAAAGAAAAACAACTGAGTAAAATACATTGAATGTTAAGTGTTAGCAAACCTGACAGTATTTTTTGCTTGATTTCATCCCTACCATTCTGTTAATGACATACCTTTCATGTTTCTATTATGACTAGGGCTATAAAACTTGTTTCTGTTATAAACACAAGTCGAAATGAAAACATAGAAAGACAAAAGCTTTACCACAGAGCTTATCCATTTAGTTATGGTTAAGGCAGAGATGATAGAAAATACCTAGGGAACAGTTATTTGGTGGTTTTCGTAACAAACTCTCTGATTACTGCTGTTTTGAGGGAATAAAAAGATGGCTGCTTATTTTTTACTTAAGGAGGTAATTAAAAAAGGGCCCAACCCACAGTATCAGAGGGATGAGGTAAATCTAATTAAAACAGCAGAATATTGCAGAAGCTGTCTGCCATACAGTGCAGCAGATGCTTTGTTTCCTGAATAATACCAACATGAAGTTCAGAGTAATAAGATAAAAACCTTTTAAAAATAAAAATACATATACTTTTTACAGGGAAACAATGTAACAAATGCAATGCCTAGTAAACAGCGGCAATTCACACTACTACTGTTTTTAAAGGGTAGGAATGATATTATGAGTTAATACACAATTTGGTTTTTTTATCCTTTTCTTCAACAACAAGCTAAATATAAATTAATATTGCTTTCCAGTGCTGTTAATGGAATTCAGGACCATTTATAAATAAACATACTAATATTAATTCTTTCATATAAATAAGGAATTACTCATATAAATGCATGTTAAGAGGTATACATCACTATACGTATTATGTACATTTATATTAAACATAACTATGTTGGATACCAATAATTTGTAGAAGAAACATTCTATTAATAGTGGAAAAACTATCTACACACTAGGGTCAGAAAAAGTATTGCCTTTCTTTCCATATCTACTTCAGCCCTCCAGGTATTATTTGCCTCATAAAGAAGGAATAATGGCTGACCTGCAGTTCATTACAACTGCATGTTACTTTGGGGACACATAAAAAAGAAAAAAAAGAAGAAAAAAAAGATCAGCCTTGTGGGCTTCTGGCTACAGTCTAGCCAGAAGCCCACAAGAGATTTCTTCAAGAATAAGCACACTGGAAAGACCTGAAATCCTAAAGCAATCTTACAGCATGCTTGCACAAGGTTACACACACATATATTCTACATAAACCCTTCTTTTATTAATCTCCAAAAACTGTTAACATTAGTTTCACAGCTAGCAACCGTACAGGTTTTGTGCTTCTGGTGTTTCTACCAGCAGCTGAGTGTGCTGAGTATGGAAAAAAAAAAACAGCAGAAGCAAAGTGTAAGGCATTACTAAAAACTCACAAACAAGAACTCTGATGTAACTACACTGTTAATTTTACTCAAAAGGTTTAAATGCTTTCCAGGAACACCACCAAAGCTTTCCTAAAGGTATGAATCTTAGCCTTTTCTTCTGAAGAGCAAAGTTCAGGAGAACAGTTGCTGAATTAACTGGAAAACTGACAATTTTAGGAAGAAGCCTGAGGTATACTCTAGGATTCACATGCATACACTATAATTTGAGATGACCCTAGGCCATCTAGGCCAACTAGCATGTAATAGTTTATTTACTGTTGTAGAGTACTCAGAACTGTCTTTAACTACCTAATTGATTCTCTTTAGGCCATTGTAAGGGACATACTAGTTCATAGGTGCAATGACAGCTTTGAACCCCTGTTAATGCAAAATGTGTTTAGCACTGGAGGAAAAATAGATACGAATATGCAAGTGCAATTTAGTCAAATAAACCTGTCTCAAAGCAAGTATTGCAAAGATGACGAAGCAATCTTACAGTATTCTTGGCTCCTAGAAGCCATTTGGAAAAATTCAAGATAACACAAAAAGGAAGGACATTATATAATGAATCTTTATCAGGCTACCATTTAGGATGACAGAACGGCTGGGGTTAGAAAGCACTTCTGGAAATCATCTAGTCCAACCCCCACCCTATTTGCAGAAAAAACCCTAAAACCCCCATAATCTTTTTGGTAGTATCAGGATCAGCTTCTTATTTTAACATGAAACTTTGATTTTTTTTTTTTTGTTAGATTGTAATATGCTATTATCCCTACAGTTGAAAAATAAATCTGTAAGATTAACTAGTTATTGTGCCTAATTAACAACCTTGAATAAATCAAATAAGCATTAGAAGAACATGCTGAATTCGTCTCCCTCAACTGGCACTTGAGGGCCTTTCCAAGATACTTAGCTACAACACATACAATTTACCAAAATCCCTAAAATCACATGTACTAAATATCATACATGGAAAAAAAAGTATGAATAAGTTTTTGAGAGAAAACTATTTTAAGACAGTTCTTTAAAAGCAAAATTAATTAAAGCATCAAATTTTCATGCTGTAATGGTGATGTGTAGCCTTACAGCTGCAACTGGACCAAAATCAAGCAACAGACTATTAATGAGATTCACACTAGAACTGCAGGGGGTGGGGGAGGGAAGTGAAATATGGGGGTGAATACCTTGTCATATGAATAAATACACTAAACTTGAATCTCATCAGATAAGATGAGATTCAGATGTATGTACTGAATGTTCCAGACAGTTTACATCCAATACCAAAACAATGATTAAAAATAACTGTTCTCTACTTTACTACAGCTTACCTGGATTCTTCTAATGGATGTTGAACAGTAAGTAGTCTAGGGTGTCGAAGCCTAGTTAGCTGTTGAACACCTCGTTTTAAGGAATCAATAATTTGATCTTTTTCAAATTTTTGGTACTTGTCTATTAGCTTCTTATCAAAGACAAAAACAGCCACCTCCTGAAAATAAGCAACAGAATTCACTAAGTGTATAACACAGCCAAAACCTAAGCCTATACAGAGTTACACACAATTGTGTTTTTTGAATCAACAGTACAATCCCACAAACACAATAACCAAACAAAGAAACAGATTTGTTGTTCTTACTTAGTCCCAGTCACGGGAGAGGTTACTGTATAAACTCTGAAATACACATTTTGAGTTAAGGTACTAATGCTCCTTTATTGTATAAACAGTAATGTGCAAACTATAAGCCCTACCTACACAGTGACAAAACAGCAGATCCAGAGTCAGAAATCAGCTTGACTTTAAGCAGATGAAAGCATTTATATCAACTATGAACAGTTAAAATATTTTAAGTATATATCAAGTGCTGCTTTATTAAACAAGTTCCTGTCTCAGTGTTCTGCTCCAAACCAATACAATCTGACAGAGTAATCAGAGTAGCCTATTGATTTGATCAGATCATTCACATGATAAAACATTAAGATTTTTGTAATGCCTAAAGATGTGTAAAAAAAGTCACAAAAATGTTAAAACCAGAGAAATCCTCTCCAACTTCTGCAACTGGAGCAGGAGAAAATTAGGAAATTTTTATGAAACATTGAAATTACAGAGGTCGATGTAAAATAGAAAATTAAATTACATCAACCATCTGGGAAGTTGTTAATGTGAAACGTATCAACTGATAAAAAAAGGAATTAAAAACTTTCATCATGAAACAGACTTCTATATGCTGCTACAACAGCATTATGAATAATAATAATAAAGGTTAGAAAGCAGTAGAAAATAACATGAAAATACAGTTTTTCAGACCCAGGAGGAACTCTATGCTCTTTTACTGCACATTTTATGACCATTACTCTAATTAAAATCTCACAGAAACAGTACATTATTTATTTTTTAAAAACCCTACAAACTTTTAGAAACAAGCTATCCAAAATATGAAATTCAGCCCAATACACAAAAAACTGTTTTTCAACTGTTTTCATTAAGCCGTTAGCAGGTGAATTCTTGTAACTAACTCAACTAAGTACACTCTTCCTGCCTCTATCCATACTGGCTCCCTGCTCCAGCTTTTAAGTGTGATGGATCAAACATTAACACAAGGCGGAGAAGTGCAATGAAAGGGGACAGAAGAAATACACTGAACAGTACATGACCAATAAAAAAATCTCAAACTAAGACGGCACTTCTGAAAAAACTTCTGTTTGATGACAAGTGAAAAGAATCAGAAAGTGAGTATTTAAATCAGCTATGATTTGACAATTTTGTGATGGGTCTAAGTAAGTTTTATTGGTGCTTTCTGCAATCCTGCATGGTTTGTTTAAACTCCTAATTCCCTGCACCTGGCAGAAGAGAACACAATTAATGCTTCAGATCCTTAACCAGCTGACTCAAGGCCATTAGGTCCCTTTTGACTGTCTGCAGCCTTGTTGTTGGGACTTCTGCTAGCTTTACACCTGAGCTGGCAATTACTTTGTGACCTTACCCTATCTATTTATGATTGCACTTTCTAAGGAGAAGGACAAGTGCCATATTATACCAGAAAAGGTGTAAGTGCATGAAGTCTAAGTTAATAAATCTAAGATGAGCTGAAATACATACTGTGAAATTATACACCTATTTATAACCAGAGTGACTCATAAATCTTTCAAACAAACAGCTGCAAATCAGCTATGAAATAGCATCAGACAAACATATGCACACAGGTAAGTAATTTCCCCACATTCTGTTAGGTTGTTACTCAGTCACCTACCCAAGTAAGCAAGAAAAGACAAGGTACATTAAAAAAATAATAACAGATAAACATTCAGGCAGGAACCAGGCAGAACCTGGAAAAGAAGAATAAAGTTATAGATATCTACTGTCACCAGAGATGGAATATTTGTAACCGCCCGTTGACTTAAAATAGGAACAAAAATAATCCTGAAAACAAAGATTTCTGATAGGATCTATTGCTGTAATGTTAAAACCTCCAAATTTAGCTGTTTATCTGGCTACAATGACTTAAAGTATTTGTTGTGTTAAGGTAAAATGACAACAACAGGGGTAATTAAACCCTTACATCCTGCCTGTCTGATTACAACACATGCTGCAAAAAAGCTTGTATATTTAAGCTAGATATACACACTTGTAATACAGCAAATAGGTGCAACTTCATGAAAGTGACCGCTATCACCTGTAAAATGACAGCCAGCCCAAAGAACATTCAGAAGATACACAGGATAGAAATAAAAAATTATGTTAAAGAACACGTATTGCAATACAACACAACATAAGCTTTATTGTTGCACAGTTTTGTTTTGCAATGGCCAAGTGAATGATGACATGATGTTACCTAATTGGTGATATTAATAATGAATGGTAACTGCCTGTCATAACACCAGCCATCTAAAATTCCATGCAGTACAACTGCTGCTGTATTTTTAATTACTAATGATAGCATACAACTGCACAGATGTTAGTCACGGTTTACAGAGATATTGCAGCACCACATCGAGCACCTGAACTAAAACTCTGTAAAATTATTGGTCAGAACACCCACTCAAGGCTTGAAAAACATGATCAACAGGAACCTAGTTACATATATTCCGTCAACTACACAGTGAAAGAAACTTGCTACAACTTTCCAGACCTTAAGTATACACCTGCTACAGCTCAAATGTTTACTGGGCACATAGATTGTATAAAACCTATCAAAATTACCATGCTTCTAATGTCATCATTTCTTTGTACAGCTGAGTAAGACAAAAGAAAAGCCTCAATCAACTGGTATGTTGGGTAAAATAAGCAAATAAAAGATGCACAAAGCTCTGCACAACTAAAAAAATGCAGGAAAACATGGCAAAAGTACCTGATTAAGTATTATTCAAACTCAGTCACACAGAATCAGATCACACATTCTTTGCAGATTATTTATTCTGTGTATTATATTTATCCATTTGCTACTGTTTATTTGCCTATAATCTAACAGATTGTATAAACATTTTCCAAAGTTATTCCTTTGTGTCCATATCTTTTTGGTACATGTGCAGCAAGCCGATGCATTGTCTAAGTGACTTCACATCATGTAGCATTCTGTTTAACTAAACACCACAATCTATTAACATTTCTGTTTACACTTTGAAAACTGTATTTCTTCCCCAAATTTGAAAAAAAGACTTTTCATATTTCTTCAGTGTAACAAAAAAATCTTCTGTAATAATAATTCTTAACCTCTGTTTTTGGCAAACCTTCTTTTGAAGTCAGTCCAATATTCATTTATACACGTGACTTCAAGTCAAAAGTTTGAGTATTAGCGCTCCAAACTTTAACATAATACTTCAAGGAAACTAAACGGGAACAATACTGATCTGAAAGCACAACTAACTTCCTTCACAACCTCCTCCTCTATCCCTTGCCTTCCCTGCCTTACAGTATCTCGTAACTTAACATTTCTAACTGCTCAATTTCTGTATGGAAACTGAGCAAAAAACTACAATGTCTTTTTCTGACAACAATGATCACATACTTCATGGTTATTTTAAACTGTAAAAAGCCAGAATTGTTACCAAAAAATAGTTGCAAGGTGCAACAAACTGGGGAACCAATCCACCTTAGCAAACTTCTTCCTTCTTGTCAGATCACTTTTTTACTTGATAACTCACCTGCTTTGTTGACTTTTTAGTTCCATTAAATATCTTCCAAGCAAGACCATTACCTCCACTGGCAATATGCCTACCGACATCGAATTCCCTAGTAACGGGATTTCCCATGACTGCACTGGTGACATCAGCTGTCACCTTTGTGACGGTGCTCTTCAGCTTATTCAGCATGGACTCCATGGTTTCAATCTGCACCAATGGATTATCCTACAAAGTCAAGAAAAGAAATGTTTCACACTCCTCTCAATGCAACCATTTCTTGAAAACAGTAATCAAATGATGCGAAGGATTTATAAACCGCCCCCTGACACGAAAGGTTCACACATTGTGTATTAGTATCCCTCAAAAAGAGAAACAGAAATCTGAAGGAAATCTGAAGGAAATCTGAAGGAAATCTGAAGGAAAACAGACTCCTTTAATTCCAGTGCTCACAGAACTACTCATTTGTCTAAAGCAAAGGATTGCTTAAGATCCCAGACTAGCAAAATAATGGATGTGTATTATACAGACAGCAAGCAAAAAAGAAACATATTCTTTCCTACACAGTGCTTTTCAAAATACAAGCTCAGAATTCAGTATTTTGCCCATCAGATTGCTGAAATTACCATATTTATGATCCAATTATTAATGAACTTAAGTATTAAGTGCAGGGAAAGGAAACAAGGAACCATCTTTTTATGTTTTACCAAAATTGTACAAGGAAGCTTTTTTTCACATCACCTTTCAAATTTTAGAGCTAAAAGACTGTGGCACCTTCCAATTTACTTCATCTTCCCCTATAGTGTGTACTTTCAGAGTTCTCTATATTTTCATAATAAATCTGACTTGCCTATTCTGCCAGATACAACTTCTGAATCCTGTGTCCCATTTATACAACTGTTTCTCTGATAATGTATACACAAGAAAGAATGAAGGCAGCAAACAAACAGGAAAAAAAAAGACAGACATTCATCTTCCTTATCTGTGTAAGCCAAGAAAAAAGGAAATGCAAGAAGAAATTATTTCCTAGAATCATTATTATGCATTATATTCAAAAGTAACAGGAGAAGGATAATTAAGGATATTTCTTCAGTCTCTCTTTCATGTAAGATGTATGCTTCAGTCAAACTTAACCAAAATCACACTGAAGTTACCTGGACATGCACTCCCTGTCTCCCTGGTTCTACAGATTTGATTCCACTACAAATCAGGACAAATAATCTGATTAGGTTTCAATTGCAAAGACAGACCTGTAACAGAGGTCTGTAAATGTAAGAAAGGTAATAAACATACTAAATAAAACTTCTAAAAAAAGTTCCCACGTTATGGAACAACTCCAGTGCAGTTGTGTATAACAGTATCAGCCAAGCCCCAAGATAAGCGCTGCATGCAGAACATGTATGCTGCTCTATCTTGACTCTTGGTGCAGTTATAGCCCACTTCCAGTATTCAGCAAGGCAAATAGATTCTACCTTAGGGAAACACAGGAATACACTAACGCCATAGCTATTTCTCCAATTTCTATGTCAGCCGAAGTGATATATCTTCATGCTACTAAATTACAAACCCCACCAGGAATTTTAAGAAAAAATATTTTTAAAAAGACAAGAATCCAGCTGCACAGATCTCAATCTTGCAAATGCTCAAATCTAAATCAGATATATAGTAGTTATGACTTCAACAGTGCAACTCAGGAGCAGAATCAGATGTGACTACAAGCATGTTAAGGGTGGAGTTTGTCTCATGTCCTAACTGTGCAGGCCTAGACCAAACTGCTATGAAGACACTGGCTAATGTCTCTGTATAAAGGAACTTCCCATTAACCTGGTAAATAGGTACAAACAAGGATCATGGATTATTCTAAAAAGAAGCAGTAGGCATTTCTAGCTCTCGGCAATTTTATTCAGCAGCTATTCTGTAGGCAAACTCTATAGGTTAAAAGACTACAAAATCAATCCTAATGAGTTTAAGAAAATCCCAAATCTAATTTACTTGGGTTTAGATGTGCTTTTTCCATCGTTTTGTTCACTCCCAGCCATCAAATCTTCTCTAGTACCAATGCAACACCATCTTGTGTCAGGACTCTCAAAACTAATAAACACTTTGCAACATTAACTGCAGAATACTACTAAGAAAATGCATGCATGTGCATATTCAAATTCCTTTGTGCAAATCTGAAAGGAAGCTTCTCTACACAGATGGTGGAAAAATGCTGTACTGTTCATTTAATCAGAAGTGCCCTCTGCTGTGGGTGACAGACTAACTGTGACTAACTAACTATTCCAGGCAGTGAGTAGCCTGGAAAAGCCATGAGGTGAGTATGTCAACAGCATTTCAGTATCTGAAGTGCTAGAATTTAAAATTCAAGCCTGGTAAACCCTGTCCAACTTGCTCCCCTCCAGCTTGACAGTAGGCAAACTATTGTTTAATTAACTTCTGAGCAAGTAGTACCAAGAAACTTATTTCTCAATAAGGAGATGGAGTTTAAAGTTTACATCCACCTAACTGTAAATTTGTAGAAAACCTCTTATCAACATTTGAATGTAAGCTAAAATATATTTTGCTCAATAAAAACAGTTGCTATCACCAGCTTCAGTAAAAAAAATCTACATATGTCAACAGGAACAAGGTACCTAGAAAATCCATGCCCCACCAAGAATATCTGTTTTGGATAGTATCTATAATACCACAACTCATGACAAGTTAACCACATTTGAAATATGCAAGTCTAGTTCTCAACTGTAGGAAAACTTGTTTGTTCAGTTAAGACTGGTCTAGTATTTCTAAAATTAATTACCAAGTGGCAATAAAGTCAGTCACCCACAATGAAATTTGCATTTCAAGTTAAAAGGTAATAAATGAGACAAATGCAAAATCTGAAGTGTTACAGTGTTTGGACAAGCAACACAGGACATGCAATAATTGTTTAAGAACTCTTCCTGTTTGAATTTCACAAAGAACATTAATGTTACTCCTTCTGAGTCCATGAAATATGGAACTAATCCTGAAAAATTCTTAACGTTCTATATGTTTTTTTCATTAATACCCCTCACAATCAATAATAACTTTTATGCTGTTGTACTTCAGCAATCACACAGCAGCATGATGAGAACAATCACTTAGCAAGATAGTAAGCAACTACCAATACTGAACTCAGAAATGGGGCAAAACATTCAAAATGTTGAAATACAGGCTGCTGAAATTCAAAAAAAGACTGACCACCATTTTTCAATTCTCACTCATATTAAAAAACAAAATCTGCGTAATGCAAATCCATCAATTTATCCTCAAATTAGTTCATAGCTTCATCTGAGGTATGGCTGTGTGTGTACACTGTACAACAATACACTACTACTATTCTGAACTATAACAAGCTGGGATTCCCCTTTGGGAACCAAGGCCAGCAGGCTGGTGCTCAGCTACTTCACACCACCCAACTGCATCCTATCCACCTGCCACAAGCCAGGATTAATTTACAGAATAAGTGCTGGAATAACTGAGTCACAGCAAACAAAAGGACGAAACATCAGCATTTTTCAGGCACAACCAGTCTTTTGCATTTGTTACAAAAACACCGAGAGGGTCAAACGCAGTGAAGCACTCTGCAAGGCTGCACTCGCCGCACGTCACCTTCTTAACTTTCACGCACCATTTCAGTACTGAGCTTCAGATGACTCCCTACCAAAATCTCACGGAACGACATCCACGAACAGGGTTCTGGTTGTCGTCTGCTGACAGGTGAAACCCAGCCCATGCTCTGCACAAACCCCGGTCAGCCTCCTGCGGGACAGTCCTCCCGGAGGAAGTATTTACTGTTATTTACAGCGAGAGCGGACTCTCGCCGCTCCACGCCGCAGGGCCGGTGCCTGCGCTCCCTGCTCCGCGGGGCAGCCGGGAGCAGCGCGCCGGGGGACGGGCGGCGGCCGCGGCCAATGGCGGCAGGTGACCCGCGATCCGCCGGCTCGGGCAGCTCAGCGGTCCCCGCCCGACCCTGCCCGCGCGGCGATCGAGCCTCCGGGCCGGCCCTTCTCCTCCAGCCCTCAGCACCGGACACCCGGGAGCCGAGACCACCGCCCCCAAGGAGCCGGCCGGCCCTGCCCACCCAGCGCAGCGCTACCAGGCCACGGGCAGCCGCTCTCGACCCGGGCCGCGGCCTCTCACCTGAGCCCGCGGGAAGCTGCCGGCGCAGCGCCCGGCTGCCCGTCGCCCTGTGGGCCCGGCGGGCCGCCTGTCACGCCGGCTCCGTCTCTCGCTCGGGCCCCGTCCTGCCGCGGCTACTCCATAGCAACAACGGCACCCTCGGCGGCGGGGCGGGGGCGGCCGGAGCTCGGCTCACTTCCGACCCGCAGGGGCGGCGCTGGGCGCGGCCGGGGGCGGCGGGCGGGAAGTGATGCGCTCCGTCGGCTTCCGGCAGCGGCCCGGCCGTGGCCATGGCGGGGTATTTGACTCCGCGCTTCAGGAGGATCCGCAGCCAGAGCGAGTTTCAGCCGCGGCGGGGGAGCGGGCGGCGCCGAGGTGGGCGAAGAGCGTCATCCTCATCTCTCCGCTGCAGCAGCTTTTCCCCCGCAGTGTCGGAGGGGCCGGGAAGTGGAGCGGGATGCGAGGGACCGGCACCTGCCCGTTGTTTGTGTTGGTACCCCCGGCTGCCGGTGCCGCGGGAGGGACCGATGGTCGAGCGGCGGGCAGAACGGAGCTGGGGAGGTTCGGCAGCTGAACGGGGGGAGAGGAGCTTCCTCCGGCCATACCTCTGGAACTGAGCTTCCGGGGGGCGCCGCTGGTAGGGCTGGGCGTGGAGCTGGGCTGGGTGTTCCGACCGCAGGCGCGGTTAATGCACTGCGAACACTTGTTTTGGCTGGACGCGATGTGTGAGGATAAACTGGAGGTTTCGGAGCACCTCCCTTAGTGAGGCTGAGTGCTGGGACTGCCCAACCCGGAGAAGAGAAGGCTCGGAGGTGTCTCTGCAAGTATCTAAAGAGAGAGGATGGAGCCAAACTCTCTTCAGTGGTACCCAGAGAATTTGTGATATCATGTGTGGACATCGGCTTCTGGAGCTATACTAAACCTGTCTGCACATGGTTCTGGGTGACCAGCTCTGGGTGGCCTTGCTTGAGCTGGGAGGTTGGACCAGATAGCCCCCAGAGGTCTCCCTGAAAGCCTCAGCTGTTTCGTGATTCTTTAATTACTTAATGTGTACGCACACAGCACATACACACAATATATGTGGTCATAACAGTGACAAAAAAACCTTCCTTGCATGTTTTCAGTGGATTTTTGTTCTCTTCTCTAGACTCTACCATAGTGGGTGTGAGTCAGCTTACAAGAAGGACGGAGTCATGAAATATTATCTTTGTCTTTGTAAAATTAAGCAGATTTCTGAATATTTTTAAACTATAAAAAAACTGAAATCACAGTGTATTTTTTTTTTAAGTATTAAGGTAAAGGTTTATAAATTTGTAAAACTTTCATATAAATATTTTGCAGACTGCAATGGTCCTTTTCAAGCAACTCAGCTGTGGAATAGTATTATACATGCCCTTCACAATCAAGTGGAAATAAAAAGGCGTAGACAACACCTGAAAACATATAGAAACTGTTTCACTGGCTCCAATGCTGTTGATGTGGTACTGAGCCATCTTATGCAAAGCATGTACCTAAGCTGCAATGATATTTCTCGGCTCAAGGGAGTCCGTGTATGCCAAGCGTTGATGGATCACAAAGTGTTTGAGCCAGTTGGAGCTAAGCTTTTCTTATTCAAGAATGGGAAAGAAACAGAGTTTGAAGACACGGAGACTAGTCTCTATAGATTTGTAAATAGCAGTCTTGATCCTCTTCTTCCAAGAAAGAATAAGGACAATGAAAGCCTATCTCCTGAGCAAATCTGCAAACAGAAAACAAAAATATGTTCTAAGTGAGTTACTCTGAATTATTCTAGTTTTTCTCTTTTTTTTTCTTTTTTTTTTTTAATAAATTAAGGAGGGTTACCTTTAAGTTATGTCTGTCTAAACCAGGTGTTGGAGACTTCTGAAAAGTCTATGCCAGTTTTGAGAAATGTCATGTCTAAACTGTAGATGCTACTAGGTATTTTTGGGTGAAGTGTTTTGATCTGCCCTTTGTGGTTTGGAATAGAGTCTGGCACAGTAGCATAAGCCTAGGAATAATTTGGTTTTGCTATCAATTGTGCTGAAATCCGAGGCTTGACTTGAATGAGCTGGTTCCTGAAAGCTGGTAAATGAAGTGGAACTAGCAAACAGTATTTGGAATCAATATCCTTGCCCTTTCCACAAAGCAGATGTGGATGATAGGAATTCTAATAGCAGGATAGACTCCAGATATAATGAAGCCCTAAAGTTTTTATTTAAAAGCAATTTAGTGAGTTCCAAAAAGACAATTATGTTCTAATAGTATTTGTTACACCTCTAACTATTTTTTTCCCTCCCTAAGCAGAACAAAGTGTGGCACAACATTTTTAAACCCCTTAGCATTGGAAGCAGCTGATAAAAAGAGGGTTGAGGAGCTTCTTCAATCAATATATGTTCATGCATCTTTACCTCCAAAGATCATGGTTAATGAACCAACTTACCTGCTTTCCAAAGGAGGTGAGGATTGACTTTTTCTTTTTAAAATTTGTTTGTTCTTCACTGTATGTTGGAATGAGTGCCTCATTTCTGTTAAACAATGCTCCACAGAGACCTAAATTTAACCTGTCACTAATGACAAAATATCTAAATGAGTGTTAAAGGGATGAGTGCTTGTAGTAACTAAACAGAAGGAAACACAACAGGGTTTTTTTTTTTGCATAATGGGGCTATTTATGAAAATACTACTTCTGAAGGAAGCAGGTCTTAAGATTAAGAATATCATTATTATGTCATTCTTTTGCTTTTCACTTGTCTTTTTTTTTCTTCTAATTAGAGTAGGTTATTCTGAATTCTAATATGATGGGGAAGACATTTTTTTAGCATTCCTGTTTTGATACTTTACTACCCAATACAGCAACTTCACACTATGTTGTTATCATGTTTTCTTTGAACACTTAAAAAGACTCTTGATTGACTAAAAACAAAGGTTAGCTGTTTACATAAGATCTTGTTTCTGAGGGGTTTTTGTTTGTTTATGATATCAGTAATAGAAGATGTCTGGAGACAGCAAACTCTGCTACGACTGCTGCAGTTAATTGATGTTCCCCTTCTAGAAGATATCTTGATGTCTTCAGTGAAGACAAAATCAGACAATTTTGGCAAAGAAGAAGACATGATTATCTCAAATACTTTCCTGGACAGAGAGGTTACGTGTAGCTTAAACTTGTCTGAGTAAGTTATATATCTGTGAAATGAATTTGTTGGTAAAGGCTTTGTTTTACTCTTGATCAAAGATTTGTGTTAAGTGAACAAATAGACATTATTATGCTTATAGATGGGGTGGCATTATTGTGATTGACTTCTTTACAGAAGTGGTAAATGATTTTACAAAAAGTATGTGTTTAGAGTTGGACACTTGAACATTTTAAGTAAACATTAAAACTTTAACCTTGAGTGTTGTAAACACTCCTAGTTTCTAGTCCAGATTCTTTACTCCTACATCTCTCTAACAGACATAGAACCTGAAAAATTTTATTCTGAGGCTTTTTGTTTGTTTGTCACAGTTCCTGGTGGCCATGGTGTGAAGATACAAAGTCAATAAGGCATCTATAGTTAGCAAGAGAAAAGGAGAACTGAAGAATGCTTATATAATGAGAATATAATATTAAAAGTGGCTGCATGTTGTCAGTGCTCTTTTCCTTAAATCTTCTCTTACTTTTGTAGTGTTCGTGTTTAGTGCACTTGGGCTGATCTCTGTGTTGCATATACTTTTAATAAATATGTCAAGGCTCATGTGAATGTCTTAGGAATGACTATTTTTGTCAAATTAATACAGTTTTTATCTGCAACTACACAATCTTTGTTTCTGTTCTCCATGATTAAAATAAAATTCTGTGTATCTTAAATAATATTTGCAACTTGTCATTGGTTCAAATCAAGTTATTTTACATCTAGAATCAGATAAAAGTGATTGTCTGTCTGCCCCTCACATTTATATGATTTAATATTCCTTCTGTACAGAATGGTTGAGATTTTTCCTCTGATCTTCTGGCTTCTTTCAACAATAAATTACGCACCTGAATTTTAGGTGCATAATTAGGTTACATTTTCTTTCCTTAGTTAAGACGTAGAGACAACAGATGGTTGTGAAAACTCATACCTTTATAGTAGATTATATCATAAACTGCTTCTGTAGTCTTCTGGGATTAAGCCTACTTTTATTTTCCTCTTTTTTCAAAATATCTGTCTTTTTTCCCTTCTGTAAAGATCAGGTTTTTTCATCCTGGTTAGCCCTGATGGGTTCTCAATGTGTGTTTGGAGTAATCGTGGGGTGGTGTTTGGTTTTTAAATACTAGCTGAATTCCTGGGGTCAGTGACAGTCTGGCATGATTGCAGCTTGTTTTGATCTGGGTTTATCTCAGGTATATTGTCTGTAGCATAGGAAAAACATGGAAGTTGCTCATTTTAAGCAGGTTCTTGAACTGCTGTAGTGAAATAAGTTACACAAACTGCTTAATAAACCAGTTCAGCGTTGTGGTTCATATATGTGACTATACCTGCATGGTTATTTCTATCTAGTTTCTTTAAAGGATTAAATGGACCCTGAAATAGCTCAGTTGTATAGAGCATGGTGCTAATTACACCAAGGTTATGGATTCCATCCCATTTACTTAGAAGTTGGGTGCAATGATCCTTGTGTGTCCCTTCTGACTCAGTATATTCTATGAATCTGTGAAAATAAAAATAGGTAGAGCATTTTAAAGCAAGCGCTAAAACTACCTTTTTCTTTTACAGGCTTGACAGATGGCTCTATGCTGCAATTGAATGCTTGGAGTATTTTCCTGACCAGTTCCTAGTGATAGTTAGTCAGCAGTTACCTCAAAGCACTAACAACCCCAGCAACCTGAATACATACAAGAAGATTCTTTTTGATGTTATAATAAAGTATTACAGTCAAAAGAAGGATTCTCTTCTTGCCACTCAGGATTTTGATATTCATTCAGGAATTATAGAACTTATAGGTAAGAGCAACCTGGAACAAAAAATGTGGATGAAAGCTATGTAGAGGATGTCACTAAGCATCAGTTGACTGAATTGTGACACCATTTGCAATGTCATTGCAGATGCACTTTTTAGGTTGGAAGGAAATGCTAAAGATCACTGTTAAGAACCCTGACTCAAGGACAGATTTCAAAGTTATATCAATTTGCTTAGGGCCTGGTCCAACTGAATTTTGAAAATCTGCAAGGATAGAGATTCACCAATCTCTGTGGACAACTCTTTCAACATGTAACTACTCTTATTGTGAAAATTACTTAACCCAAGTCAGAATTTGCCTTATTGCTACTACTAAGTAATAACATAAAACTAAAATCATTGCTATAAAGTTTTTTGTGTTAACCAGAATAAGGTTTTTAAAGTTATGGATGTAGGGTCCTTTTTAGTAATAGAAGTTATTTAAAATTATGAAAAGGACTTTTGAGAACCCTCCCACCATATGCATACTAGTAAACCAGAAGGGTTTCATTTAAATACAAGTTCAAGATTAATCCTACTTAAATGGGCTTTTTTGCTGCTGCTTCAGTATTGGGTTGTTGTGCCTTAACCCCAGAACCCCAGCTGCCAAGTAAGTACTACAAAGCTGCTTGCTCACTGCCTGCTGCCACCCTGCCCCTGGTGAGGGAGGAAAAATTAAAACTTGTGGGTTGAGAAAAGAATCCTTTAATAACTGGAACAACATGAAATTTTGTTTGGAAGGACACCCCCCCCCCCCCCCCCCCCAAATGTGGGGTTATTATTGGGATTTAAATAAGTATTTGTGACTCTGAAAATGAATAGTAACGTTGGATATGCTGTTTTACTCCATGGCAGAAAAAGGAAAAACAGATCAAGCTCTAGAGGCATTACAACTTTACCTTAAGTTATTAGCACCAAATATTAGTGAGGAACTTCACAGGCTCCTTACATTCCTAGCCATTGCATCAGAATCTGAGGGCTACAGGTTGCAAAAACAAGTAAGTATCTCTTCTGCTTAATGTAAAAAATTAGCACTTTCTCATAGTAAAGCTAACATTTTGGTCCAGTTAGAAGTATTCTGTTTATTGCTTTTCTGTGCAGTCTGTTTCCCACTAATAGCATCCTTAGTCTTTGCTAGCACACTGCAAGTCAATCTAATGCCAAATCTGGGTACTACTTTTTCTAGTTTGAGAACAGATTTGTGATCATCAAGACTTGTACAAAGTTCATCTTACAAAACAGGACACTGTCAAAACCACAGGCAGAACTACTGACTCAGTTTCTGATGGACAATCACTCCAAGCTCTTCAAGGTACCATTCTCCTTACATCATTGGCTTTGTCATTTTAAATGTTAAATGCCATGAATTGCTTTTTTTGGAGTATGACAAGTCTGAGGAACTGTGTTTAACGTTCTATTTGTTACAGTTGAATAGTACAGCCAAACAGGGTGAGAAGCTATTCCAGACTATGGAGGACAGATTTTGAGAGCTTTGCAATCATTTTTAAATTATATCCTCTCTCTTTATTTGCATGATTTGTATTAGGAAAATATTTAAAATATTAATAATTTTTATAGAGTCATTTTGGCACCTTGTTGATAGTGAATGCCTACTAAATATTTCAATATCTTAGTGTCTTTCTCCTT
Organism: Cettia cetti; assembly: GCA_013401135.1. NCBI lineage: Eukaryota > Metazoa > Chordata > Aves > Passeriformes > Sylviidae > Cettia > Cettia cetti. The sequence continues at coordinate 34,596 of VZUI01033982.1, forward strand.
TAGAAATTCACTGGCATACTCTGAGTGGTAGAAAAATGGCAACTCTAAAAGATTCTTCAGTATTTTGGAATGTTAATTTCTAAATTGAAGAAAACAAATAGAACCACAAAATGTAGCCTTTCTGTTAAACTTGATGAGCAGTGTAAATATGCAGGCTTTTTACAAGCTCCTTAATTTATGTTCCATCATATTGTCACATGTGAAAAGATGAAACTTTACCATACCCTATAAAAATAAGCTTCACAGAAATTTGGTTTCAGTAAAATACTGGGATTTATTTTTATACAACACATCTATTTCCACTTCTGACTTCAAGCTGAGACATGGGGAAAAAAAAAATTTAAATATTTAATTAGCTCCAATTTAGTTTGAAAGCATTAAGTGGTTAGTGAGGGTTCTGTATTTGTTAGTACACAGCCAACCCTGCCTTTTTTAATTTAAGGGTTCTGACATGAGGGTTGGGGCTTTGATTTCCCACTGGAGTTAGGGCCAGAACTGTGTGCAGGGACAGCAAGTGGACAATGGTTCACTGCAACAGCTGCAATTGAGAGCCTTGTACAAAAGCTGAAATCAGCTTGTTTTACATTGCAGTTTTTGCCATGGAAAACAACATCTAGATCTTTTTCCTTCCTATTTCTTTGGCCAGAGGTACCAGGAGTAAACACAAATATCTTAGTAAAACTATGTGTTTTAGTGGAATTCTGTGAGAGACTTTAAATGTGTACCTAAATAAATGTGTGCATAGATTCTTCTGCATTTAACTATGTGGTTTTTAATAGGTTATCTGAAAGCTTTAGATTATCAAAATACAGAATTGCCTTTGTAATGTTTTCTTTGTTGGGTTGTATTTTCAGACTCCTTTAACTCTTCTGGAACTAACAAGTAGGAGACTTGAGAGTTTGCTAGAAGGGCAAGATCCTGATATCAATTCAGGTAGATGATGGGATAATTTTTTTATATAAATTATTGTGTACAAACTGGTTTATCATCAGTTGACTACAACTGTGCATAGACTATTCTTTTGCTTTGTTAGAAGTGAAGCATTAGTGGCTAATGCACTAAATATTAAATTATATGCTATCTGCAAAACTGGACTGAATATTGGAGAATAAGGATTCTATTAATAATCTAGTTTGGATACATTACAATTATTTATTTATTTATTTATTACGAAATAATTGCTTCTGGAAATAGTGCAAAATATGCGTCCTGAAGTGGTTTGCTTCCAATCTGGTTTGTGAATTTTGATGGGACTTTGTATTTAACAGTATTCTTTTATTTTTGTCACAAGACACCTACAAATTCTCACAAAACTCAGTAGCTCCAGGTTCTGATAGATCACTTGAGCACAGACTTGGACTGTTTAATGTTTTGACGGTTAAATGTTTTGAAGAACTCTCTCCTTTTTCTGTGTAAGCATAAAGTTTATTAAGATCTTAGGGCTTACCAAGTGTCAAATGCCTTCCTTTTAGGTTACACTGCCCTTCTGTGTATGGGGTTAATGCTTTTCAGCTCATTTCTTTTTGAGCTAACATTCCGTCTGGCCTTGCTGCCTAAAGTATCTTGCAATACTGATTAAAAGGGTTGACTTAAATAATTGACTTCCTCTCTGACTCTTTATCTTCTTTGACTCCTTGTCTTGGTTTAGAGACGGGTATCTGCCAGGGGAAACTGGAGTTTTCCCTGGAATGGAGAATGTAACCCCCCTTCCCTCCGAATTACTATAATTTTGCAATTAAGGGGTTTCAGGCAAAGATTTGGGAATAGGAATAGCAGTTCTTTACTAGGAATATTAAAATAAACAAGTGTAGTAGTACAGGAAAAAAAAACAAGCAAACAAAACAAACAAGGAAAAACTAAGGAGAACCCCTGACAGAGTCAGGGATGTGACCTGACACCCTGTTGGTCAGGGTGTTAGAAGCAGTC
>VZUI01033986.1:0-42802 GCA_013401135.1 Cettia cetti
CCTTCCCTTCCCTTCCCTTCCCTTCCCTTCCCTTCCCTTCCCTTCCCTTCCCTTCCCTTCCCTTCCCTTCCCTCTGTAACTTCCTGAGCAATTTCTGAATTTTCCAGTCTGCACTTCTGTCCTCAGCCTTGTACCTTGCTTTCCCTTCTCCTTGCCCACATTCCAGTGGGGTTTAGCAAAGGAACAGGAAATTCCTTCCTTACACCTCCTTTCTCTCTTCACTTCCGGTGCATTCATTACTCCTGCTGAAGCTCACTAATGCCATTTAGCTTTTGCCACACACCCAAATGACTGGCAAATCCTTCCCATGATAGTTTTCTTCTATCTTTGCCAAGTAGGAACTGTACTTCAATTATAAAGGTGATGCTGGTTTAGACAACACTTTCTCCAGTTAGAGGGGAAGACCACCTTCCCAGCAAAGAAAAAGTATCAGTGGAGCCTTTCCTGATTAAGCCTGATCCAATGCACCTGGTGAAATTTTGGAAATTCTTGGGTACCTCCTCAGAGTTCTACTCACATTCCTCCTGATTAGTAAAAGATTATGGGAAGTTTTTTGCATGGAGATCACCATCAAGAAAGTAAGCTAGCAGCATGTTTCAATGAGCCGTTGTCATGCTGATATTTAAGAAGCTAACTCATAAAATTATCACTATAGCCATGGAGGCTCATCTTTCTTACTCCAAACAAGTCAGAAATCAGAGAATCAGAGAATCATAGAACATCCAGAGTTGGAAGGGACCACAAGGATCAACAAACTCAACTTTTAGAAAGGAGTGTGTGACAAAAAGACCTTGGCAGTGTTTGGAGCTGTCGGTTTTTGTGGCTGCTTCTTCCCCAGGGCTGTTATTAATTAGGGACTTAACACTGGCCCGTGCTGATTTTCAGCAGCAAGCAGGTCAAACAGCTGCTCAGATACATTCAGTTGCCTGTGACGTGCCTTCAGTAAAAGGCAGTGAGACAGCAGAGTGTAGTCGCAGTGGAACTAATGAGCTAAAAGTAGAAAGCAGGAGGGGACAAGAGCAGGTGGCTTTAGCAGGCGGGAAAAGGAAGGTTTATATTTCCACATGCCACAGAGGATGGTTTTAGCTATCTGGGTAGGTATTCAAGTGGAAATCCTCTCTGCCGCTAGCCAGGCTCAGCAGGAGATGAGCAGAGATGCTGCTCTTAGACCCTGGTTACCTCCCCATATCCATTTCAGCAGTCCCAATGGGGAAGGTGGGTGCTGAAGCCCAGAACTGGATACATCAACAGCTGCTCTTGGTTCAGCCAGAGACGAGAGCAACCCCCTTCCTTGGATTTGCTAAGCTTCCCCATGCGGTGTGCTGCAACAGAAGCAGCAGCTGCGATTTACATTTTCCTCAAGAAGTTGCAGGAGGAATGAGTTTCATCTTTGGGACACAGACTTTGCCAGAGGAAGCCATAATTTATCACCTGCAGCCTCAGGATGACACGCTGGGCTGGGTCACAAGCTTGTGCTGGCAGGAGACACAGCTCCTTCCTTGGCACCGTGAAGCTGGACAAGCTGGGAGGGCAGGGGGTGGAAGCCAGATGCTCCTCCTGGGTGAGACAGGGATCACTGTGACACCATACACCACAGGTGTTGGAGGGTTGTGACTGTAGGTTTGTGCCAGGCAAACAGGAAGCCCATCAGGGCAGGAACCATGAGCTTTCTGCAGTGCTTCCAGGGATGTTTTCCCTATGCTCTCTCCTCTGTGTGATTTACAGGACAAATGGGGAAGGGGTAAGAAATGAGGTGGTGCAGAAAAATTCATCCAGACCAATCCCCAAGAGAGAGCAAGCTCTTACAGAAGGTGGAGAGGTTTTTACAGTGTCCAGTGATACACATAGCTTTCCTGTCCATCAAACACCTTAATAACTTGGTGCTCATAAGACATCCCAGTTACACCTCTGGAACCACAAGGGGCGAATCCTGTACTCAAATCACCTTCAAGAATCAAGTGTTTCCAAACTCATGAAGGCTGCAAGGGCACACAAACTTGTGTGCTGAAAGGGCACAGCACTCAACAGCTAGAGCACTTTTGAGGCACTTTTCTACTTCTTCAGCTTTCTGCCAAAAAATTAACATAGGGAATGGTTTTATTAATGCAAAAAAATGTGGTTATCCAAAAAAGTTACCTTAGCTGCTTGAAGTGTCAGAGGTTTTGCTTAACTTCACATACCCAGTGGCTGAACTGGGTGCAGAAGCTGAGAGGCAAAACGGTCTCAAACTCAGGAGACAGTGCAGAGGTGGGAAGCCATCAGACCTGCACTGCTTATTCTCTGCTAAGGCAGCCCAGCTTTTTCTCAGGGCAACACGGACCATCTGTATGGAGAGACAGAGTGACACTGTCTCAAAGGGGATATTTGGTCATTTGGACTGCTTACTTTAGAGGATAACACTGGTGACACCTTGGAAGCGTGCTGTTTAAAAATGGTATTCAGTGCTTTTTTCAGGACAGAGGAGGGAAAAGCAGATGAGTCTCTATGAGTGATTAGTCCAGGCAGTGTGGACTTGGAACCAAGCACTGTTATTTAGAAGGTTACTACACTTTATATAAATAAAACCTGTCTGTTGAGGATGGCTAAACCTCACTAGGTTTTTTTGTAACATAAATAAACATTACACATTGTTTTGCCATCATCCCTAGTCTATTGCTCTAGCAAGTCAGAAGCTGCTGCAGTTTTCTCCAGAAAACAAGTTGTGGAATAGATACATTCCTGCTCCCATTCTCCTCTTCCCCATCCCGCACTTTCTCCTGCTTTCTCATTATATCACCTCTGTTTCAGAAGACTAACAGTTGCCACAGGAATTTAAGAATTTGCACCTATTCTAAGACAAAGGGAGTTGCCAATAAAATTTACTTAAAAACCAGAATTTCGGATCAAGAAAAAAAAGATGAAGATGTGTTTTAAAAGATCAGAGAGGCTGGATCCAGGCTGGAGCAGATTTTGGTCCTATTCAGACAAGCAAAAGCTGAGGTCTTGCCTCCAAGTGACACAGGGAGTTGCTCCCCCACTCCCTTTTGCTGTGTTCTGCCAGGAAGGAGGGGTCCCAATTGCTGTGGATTGTCAGTGGGTTTCTGACCACATGATAGGGGAAAGGAGTCACTGTTTTTCTCCTGATGCCAAAGAGGAGCAATAAGAAAAATTTTTGAGTGACTTATATCACTAAGGGCAGGATATGAGAGAGTTCATGTATTGCCATCAATAACTTAACTCTCACCTCCAGCCTTACTGCAGGAGTCTTCTCCGTGGCGTTGAATGTAGATCTGCCTCCTTCAGATCTCTGTGGTGCTTATCTCATTAAACAAAACCTTTCTCTGACAGTGGCTTTCTTTCCCTGCTAAGCTCCAAAGCTGATGTTAAAGCTCTCCATCTCCTCAGAGGTACATTTCTGCAGGGGAACCCCAATGTTCTGAGGCAGGTTAGTGCAAAACCATCAGCTCTTCTATTCATGGAGTTTGGACTCAGAATCCCTTGCAGAGGGATAGAAAACAAGGGGTTTGCTCTTTGAAAAGGTTTGGTTTGCTCATTTTGCTGCAAATTTTAGCAAAGCTTTCATTTGACTGGTTCCTCCACATTTCTCCCACTGTGGATACTCCAGCCCTATTATCTACTTAATTCTCATTATATTTGCTTGCTTACCCCTCTTATACATTAGAGATCTCTTGCCCACTTCCTCCTTTCTTATGCAGCTTACAATATCCCAGAAAGTCAGACACTGGTGGCCACAACAAGAATTGGAAAACCTGTGAACTGTAAAACGTTCACCTGTGAAAAAATATTTTGAAGATGCTAAAGGAAGAAATAAGCAAGTAATCTGCCTGCTGTGGGGAGTTCATTTAAAAACCAGACATATCCTTCATAGGTTTAGCAATTTCCCAGCTACCTACTTCTATTAGTTAATTAAATTGATTAGTGATATTCTTAGTCAAAGAATTGCAAAGAAAATAGAGAAAGAAGCAGGCAGATGCTGCTTTTGCATCCTTGGTTGTGCAGTTCCAACAGGCAATGAAGACTTTCTCTCAGTGAGTAGCTGGAAATCCACTACCCCCCAGAGAAGTTGTTTCTTCTTGCAGTTTGGTAACTTAGGTAAAATGACTTCATTCAAAGTTTTCCCACTTTAAGGTTTTGATACATTCTAGCCAGGTATCAGCCTTTTGATTTCATGCTTCCTGTCTCTCCCCTCGGGATTACATGTGTGCTGTCTGGGCAGTGTTTGACCTGGTTGTGTTACCATACCAGGGTCTGAGTGAACACCTCTGCATTTCTGCTTTTGGAGACAGCTGAGATGCACACAGGCATGGAGAGCCAGCAGCACCTTGCTCATCTTGAGGTACACGTGGAGGTGCCAAAATATCACCTGGTGCTCCTCTTGGACACAGCCCAGAGAGGCTTGGACCCTCCATTCTGGGCAGGCTTGCCTGGAGCCACTGCTGTACTGCAGCATGCCTTGGATGAAGGCTCCACTGAGTTTTCTTCACAGGTGCAATGTCTTTCTCAAACTTAAAAGAAAATGTTGGAGGCATGGGAAGGCAGGCATTAAGCACAGATGGAAGGGGGCAGAAGCAGATAAAAATTCTCTTTCTCTGTGCTCCCCTGTCAGACATGGGCACCAGGGACCCTCATGAGGAAGAAATGAACTTTTTTATTCATTCATTTCTGGACTCTTCTGGCCATTTAAAAAGAAATTAAAATCTGGACCACAAGCAGTACCTGCTTCCCAAAGGATTCAAACAACAAGATGGCCACAATTCAAGCTTTCTGAATACTTCTGCTTCCCACAACCCAAACACAATACCAGTTATTTCCAATCCTACCTGCTCAGACATCCATTGGAGCAGCTGGGCTTGCAGCACAATGTGGTTGGTGGATTTGGAAGCTGCCCCAGAGCAGGTGATGGAGCTGCTGAGTCTCTGATCGAGCACATTTCTCTCTTCACCTGGGAGTGGCAGGGCAAAGGATGGGGAATCCCCAAGGTGCTCCTGGCTGGCATCAGTCAGTGCTCAGCTCCAGGAAGTCTTCAAGCTTAGAAATCCTCAACCCCCAGCTTTGGAAGCAGAGAAATGGGAGAATGTCTTGTCTTTCCTAGGGCTGGGGGTGGGTAGAGGAGCACCCAGGTTTTGCCCACAGCAGTCCCCCAGATTTCAAGGTGGAGAACAGGTGCAGCCCAGGGACCCCGTTTGACAGTGGGAGTTGGGGGGTTGTTGGTAAGGGAAAGTGAGCCAAAACCCACTTGGGTGCTACTGGTGGGAGGTTAGACTGCATGGTCAGCCTCTGGACTGGGCTGTACAACTGCTTTTTGATTAAACCAGGGATAACCACTGTCCTGAGTGCTCTGATTTCTGTGGTTAAGACCTCAGGTTCTCTGGCTTTGAAGACCTAAATTAATCCTGTGACCTCCCCACCAGCACTGGGCTGGGGACATCACAGGTGGGGTGAGATAAGCATGGACTGGGACACAGGGCTCAACCCCTTCCTCAAACTGAAGAAAGCTCTTTGTTCCTTCATCTTCTGAATCCACATGAGAAAGAAACCTCTTGAATTTTTTAGTTCCAGAATTGGATCCTCTGAAAACTCATCTCCTGTGACATCTGCTTGGGACCAGACAGCTCAGTCCTTAAGGCTATCCCTGTGCATGAGGCCACTCTCATGTGTTCTGCATCTGTCTGTACTAGCTTAGACTTTATTATAAACTTATTTTTCGATTATATAAAGTTGTTTAATCATCTTTCACAGATCCTCTTGCAAATTGCCCACCATCTTCAGAAGCTGGAACAGACAAAATAAAAAAAGCGCTGAAAAAGAGTATTTATTAACTTCATCTTCATACATGGAAACCTGAGAGCAAATCTTCTCTCCAAGGTCACCCATGCACCCATTCAGTTCTACATTCCCACCACATCAGGTGACTCAATCCCAGTACGGATTTTCCTTTCCAGGGAATGTTTTCAGCTATATGAGTATTTAGTCCAGTTGTTAACTTCCATAAGGTTTTGTCTTTTTATATTTTGCAGTACAAGATCTATTGTTCTTAACTCCTTTCTATGAAAGGATTTGCAGTCAAGTTGCTGAATAGGTTCCCTGCTAGCCTCCAGTAGGTAGAAATTAAACACACTGCACATAAAACAGACTGGAAATCTAGACTCTGATAGAATGTTTAATTTTAAAACAATAAAAGCCCCTACACTTCATGTTCTACTCTGTGTGTGAGCCCATTGCCAGACTTTTGGGTTTTTTTAGTGAAATTTTGCTCTTGCTATCTTTTCTCTGAAGTGCCAGCAGTGGGTGTGGTGGTATCACACTCACCCTTGGCAGAGCCAGCTGCACTGGAGGGATGTTCAGGGCCAGGCTGGCTGCACAGCACCAGCTGTGACGATTTGTGCTACTGTCACCACTCAAGCAGAAGATTTGGCATCAGCCACTTTAAATACTACTTATATTTGTTGTAAACATATGAAGGACACTTGGACACAAGAATCTGGTCTTCAGCTTGGCAAATAACTCTGCTTTACCTACTCTAAAGAGGCAGCAGGTCTGCTAGATGTTCCTTTGGACATGGTCCAGTGGGATGAGGCTGACACTTCCCTGTTCAGATGTCCACTGATACATGAAGAAGAAAGGCTTTGGAATGTGAAACGCAGGTTAGGACCTGTTATCTCTCTGCTTTTTTTCCCCTCTCTGCCAAGGAGAACAGAGCATTCAGCACACTCTCCTGTGCTCCACACCTTGCAGTGGGGGGAGAACAGAGCCAGTGAGAGCAAGAGGTGCTGAGCAGCAACCCCCCACACCTGGCTAGGGGCAGCAGCTGGGCAAGTCAGTGTTTAGCTAATGGGAAGCTTGGCTACCTGTAATTAACCTTCCTCTAAAGTTAATTAATTGCTCTGAAGGAAGAAAAAACATTCATGCCTCCTAGAACTATAAATTGTCAGACTGAAGTTGCATTCGATGCACTGTAGAATCTTTGGGGCTTGGGGTGTTTTTTTCTTGTGGAGGTGAGGATAATTGTTTTGGGGAATTTTTGAGGGGTTTTGTTCGTTTGTGTTTTTTTTTTTTAAGAGTTCAGTTCCTAAGAGTTCCAGTTCCTAAGCATTTACCACACAAAATTGTTAAAGATACAACACAGAAATCCAAATTAGTGGCTCTGCCTGGATGAGAGTATCATCAACCAGACATAATTCAGCTGTAAAATAACAATGGGATTTGGCATCTGGGATTTTTCACTGTGAAGGAGATCACCTTTTTGTTCCCTAGATGATATTCCTCTCTGCCCAATCCTGCACTGAATCCAGTGGTCCAGAGAAAAGGGAAAGCTGACATCTAGATCAAGGAGGAGACAAGAAATAGGAGCACTAGGAAAGCATGTTAGACTGTGAAAGGTGAGAAGCAGGAGACAGCTGCTGACTGGCAAAGTCCTCCACCCTGTTACCATCCTACCACAGTTCAGATCACACCAAAATATCCCAGCTGTGCACGTGAGAGTCATCAACCCATTGAATGTTCCCTGGTGAAGGTAGTTTATTTTACATTTATATCCTTGTGTGTTTATTGTGATATGAGATACTAGAGAATATTTGTAATGATGTGTGTTGTTAGTGTAGTGGAATCATGTATCATCAACAGTGATTTAGTAATCAATGCTCCATGGTTCCTCTCTCATGCACTGCTGTGGGAGTTAGGCATCTGCTTCCAAAGAAGCTGTAAAAGACAGTAGAGTCACTGCAAATTATTAAATCCCAGCATGATATATGGTATAAACGTCAGCTAACTTTAGCCATCCATCAGGTTATCTTTATCTCCACGAGTTTATGGGATTTCTACCATGAGACAAAGATGGCCATCTTAAAACTATTGAGGTAGTACTGAAAATACACATCTCCCTCATAACCTTGCATCCAAAAACCAAACTGGCAAAAGACAGGCTACTTACCATGCTGAGAACAGCAGCAAAAATGGAAGTGAGAAAAAGGGGTCCAGGCAGCCCATGGTTCCTCCATCTAGAGAGCTGCAAGACCAGACTCCACACAGAACTGATCCACTGTTGTACCACAGTTATGGATTTTATTTATTTATTTAAAGCAAATATAAAGATCTATACAAGCCTCTGTGATACACCTGAAAGCTACTTGAGGAGTACTCTATGTACTTTCATTGGGGTAAATCTTGAAAGACAAAGAAGCATGGTGGAGGATTACAGTGTGCCTGTGCTGCTATAATCCAAGTATTATGGGACTGGGTCAGCATGAAAAAATTGAGCCTGGAAGTTTTGGCAGATTCAAAATTACTGAACTTGAGATGCCGTGCAGAGTGTGCATCCTTGTCCTAATGCAGTACTGAAAGAAGAATGAGGGTGGAATAACAGATCAGACTGGTGGAACAGTTACACCAATATTGGCTCTTGGTAACCACAATTCTCCATTCTTGATCCCTAATGTATTAGATACCTTCACAGTTGGAAGGATCCACCAAAAACAAAAGAAAAAAAAAGAGAAAAAGGAGGGTACACAGAATCAGCTATGTTTTAAGCTTAAAAAACAATCTTGCATAGAAAGCACCACTAGCCTTTTGCACAGTGGGACAATTATTTGCACCATAGCTGCTTGTTAACAACTGACTGAAAGAAAAGTTTGCAGACCTTTGTTGACAAAGATCTTCATTCATGTTCTACCAAAACAATTTAGTTGCTATTTGAATGTGAAAGAGATCTACCATTAGATATCAAAAATGTAGTCTCAGTTGCTACCACAAAGGTTAAGAAATCATTCTGTGTAAGATGGTCTCTCACCTCCTCAGGAAATTAAGCAACAGACCCGCTGAAGTGGCTTGTAGCCTTTCCAAGGCCATTAGTGTATCTGCCAGTTTTAATGAACATTTCAACTTCTGTAAAGCAATAGAAGGAAAAGTATTAGGGTTTATTTGTTCCAGTTTAATAACAAGTTACCTCAAACTGAGAAAGTATGATGATGGTATTTTTTTGTGCTCTCTGGGCATACTGACCTACTTAGGGCAAACTGTTTTCTACCTTTATTTGATCAAAGTGTTGTATTTATAAATACAAAGGTATGAAATACAGAAAAAACATTCCTCAGCTAACCTAACAGCATCTACCTGTCCATGTACAGATGCAGTGCTACTTGAAAAATTTTATGCAGAAGTAAAATTTTCAGCAAGCAAGAAATTATCTACAGGTACTGCAGGTGAGGTGGCTTAAGTGCATTTTGTATTCTCCTTTATGCTGCTGTCTAAAAAAGGCAAGGGCAGTGACTGTGAGAATGAGGGAAATTCCTTCACATCATTTGCCCAGCCAAAAAAAAAAAAAAAAAAAAAAAATTGCTTTTGTTGAAAGCAATAGAAAACGTTTGTCCCAGATTGTTTTTCTTCTCCAGTTATTCACATTATTTCCAGAGAACTGCAGCAGATAAGCAGACTGATAGTAAAGGGTGGCAGTGGTTTTAAGTCTGCCTGACCTGTCGTTACTTTGTGAAGCCATGCAGCAGAAGGTGCTTTCCCAAAAAGCATGCTCTAGCTGCCTGGGCCTCACCATTTCCATATCATGCAGCACAACAGTCAAATGCTTTGCTGAGTACTGCAATACCAAGTGTTAATGTCACTACAGATTTGAAGTATAGTTACATACTAAACAACAGTCTTAATAAACCTCATCTCATGTACATTGTCTTTATACACACACCTCTCTTGGAGGGCATTCTGTCTCCACATGTAAACCAGTATGTCTCTTAACTGTTGTCATCGGGTGCAAATTTTCCATTACATACAGTCTCCGACTAGCCTGGGTAGCAGCTGTTGTGAACTTCTTGTGGCCACTTCTTGGAAGCATTTGGGAACATGGCATATTTGAGAGCAAGTGTTATCTTGCATTCTCTAGGCTACGCCTAGAATTGAGGCTATACATAAACCTAGATAAATGTCAGGTTTGTCTAAAGTCAGTATTTAAATATTTCCTGCAGTTCATTCTGAATTTCAGCTTCTTGTGTACTAGCACAGAGGAATATCAAGGGGTTTTTACTTAGGTTGACTTGTTTTCACTTTGTTGCAAAAGGGTGGTATTTGTTCAGAGTTCTGACTACACTTAAGAATTCACCTAGGACTAAAAGTACAAAAATGTCTAGAGAAAAGTACACGTTTCAGTAGCTGTGTTTGTAGAAACAGTATAAAAAATACTTTGGGTAATTAATTTCATATACAGAACCTGCAATTTGAAGAAACAGTTCCTGAATCCATTCTCAACAAAGCAGAGATGAGACTCCCATTCCTGGGGAGAATGCAAGCCACAAAAGTTAAAAGACCGCTGCTAACACAGAGATCTCTACCCAAGTGATCTCAGCTGAAAAACCCCAACCAACAAACCAACCAATCAACAAAACCCCACCCTCAAATGAGGAAACAGCTGCAAATTACCCTTTCCTTTTCAGGACTGCCAGTTTTAGAGATGGCCAATTAAGTCCAACAATTATTAATACATTTCAGACATCTACAAGTAGGTCCAGGACAGTAAGAATTACCACTTTCACCTGTTCTTCAAGTGGACTGCCTTACATCACTGAATGTGAAGCACAAAATGAACCATGTAATACAATGCTGCTACCACCAATAACTTTATATGGACTTGTGCTAAGCAGGATGTTTAGGTTGACAGACCTATCTGTTGGAAGCAACAATCTCCAAGTTAAGTACTGCAACACTCCTTCAGCTTCGAGGCAACATATTTGCTGAACTGCTCCCTAGCTGGCGAATACAACTTCTCAAGCCTTGACAATTACAGGCCACAAATACCATAAATTACACTAAGTAGCCACCTCCCTCTCAGTCCCTGTTACCCGAATTCCCTGAGCCTGAATGCCTCCTTCAACTTGCACTGCAGCTACTCCCTGTGCTTTTCCATCCGGCTGCCTCACTGTTTCTGCACACTGCTTTCCATAATTCACACAGAATGATTCAGGCTGGAAAAGACCTCTGAGATCGAGTCCAACCATTAACCAATCACCACCCTGGCACTAAGTGCCACATTGGAACATCACACCTTCAGGGATAGTGACTCCACCACCACCCTGGGCTGGGAATCCAACAATCAACTCTTTCTTGAACTCAGGAGCCCCAAACTGGACACAAGATTCAAGGTGTGGCCTCACCAGTGCTGAGTACAGGGTAACAATTACTGATCTTGCTGGCCACACTATCCTGGATCCAAGCCAGGCTGCCACTGGCCTTCTTGGTCACCTGGGCTCATGTCCAGCCAGCTTATGGACCAGCAGCCCCAGGTCCTTTACTGCCAGGCAGCTTCTCAGCCACTCTGCCCCCAGCCTGTAGCACTGCCTGGGCTTGCTGTGATGCAAGTGCAGAATTTGACACTGTACCTTACTGCACCTCAGCCCATTGATCCAGCCTGTCCAGACTGCCCTGCAGAACCTTCCTACCCTCTTGTGGATCAACACTCCCACCCAAATCCCCATCTTCTGCAAGCCTGCTGAGGGTGCATGCAATCCACTCATCCAGATCGCTGATAAGAGACACAGAAAAGACTGGCCCCAGTGCTGAGCCCTGGGGAACCTCTTGTCATCAGCCAACAGCTGGATGTGGCACCACTCCTCTCCACCCTCCAGGGACAGATATCCAGACTGTTTTTCACTCAGTGAAGGGTGCACCAGTCCAAACTATGGGACTACCAGCTTTTCCAGCAGAATGCCATGGGAGACAGTATCTATCAAAGGCCTTGCTGCAGTCTAGCTAGTCAAGATCCACAGCCTTTCCCACTTCCCTAAACAGGTGACCAGGTCACAGGAGATCAGCTCAGTGAGGCAGGACCTGCCTTTCCTAAACCCATGTTGGTAGGGCCTCATCCCTTGGTTGTCCTGTATGTGTGATAGCACTCAAGATACCTGCTCCATAATCATCCTGGGCACCAAGGTCAGGCCAATAAGGCCTGTAGTTCCCTGGCTCCTCTTTCCAGCCCTTCTTGTGCCTGGGTGTGACACTGGCTAACCATGTTTTGAAAAAACAAAACCAAAATTAAATACACCAGCAGTGCTTTATCTTGCGCTACTGGGACTTTGGTTTAGAGAGAACAATTTTCTTAACATTTCCTTATTTGTCTGAATCACAAATAAATACCGGTAAATTCACATTAGAGTTGAAAGATTTAACTTCAGTGTTTCAGCTTCTCTGCTTTCAATTTACTAAGAACTTTCAACTGCAATCTACAGATAAGACATCATGGATTCAAAGGCACTGAGCAGTAACCAGTTAGAACTTGTTTTGTGATCTATTTCTCCTGGCATATTCTATCAGATTTTAAGATGTGGGCTAGTGTTTCTTTTAACCACCTGTTAATAGCTCCTGGTACCAACACTCAGAAATAGCTAATACAATTATATTTCATACACTTACCTTCTTAAAATAATGACAAACTCCTTTGGTGGCCTTCCCTGACAATCAGGATGAAAATTTGCTGCAATGGCTTGTGGTCATATTCCTTTTGCTGTGGCAACATCAACATTCAACCAGCCACTTGTCAGAAAGCTAAACAGTCAGTAGTGTTTCTCTGATTCCACCATCTCACCACAACTCCAGCAAGTGACAAGGATGGCACAAGGGAAAGCTGAACTACTCACTCTTCTTAGCCATCCCATATAATCACATACTGATTGTCAGGGAAGACAAGGCTCCTGAAAAGACAGGTAAAAGCTGCCTTGTATCATCCACACCCCAGTATCAAGTATTCTTTAACCTACATTCCAAAGTGACACAACATGCAGAATGAAAGACAAGAAACCACAATATCAGTGGACTTAACTTTTATTGAGGGGAAGAAAAGGTTTACACGTAGCTGTAGGTTTTTCCATCCATATTTCCAAAAGTTCAAAAAGGACTGGAAACAAAACTTGCTCCATCATTATTTCAATACCAAAAAGTTGGCAATATTTTTCTTTCATGAACAGCAAATTATATAACTAATTGCTATGTTCAATAAATATTTTTTCCTGCACCAATTAAGGGAAAATATCCAACCAAGTACCACAAAGACCCCAGGAATTTAACAATTTTAATTTCAACTGCTATCCACTGTGTAGCAATCCAGAAACTTTTTTCTACAAAACACACAGCCTTAATTTTGAGTGTACAAGGATCTATTCTCCCAGTCAGTCAAATATCAAATTCTGATCTAGTTCAAATAGTCTACTCTTAAAGCAACTACTTGACAAAAAAAAAAATCCTCTGGTTCATGACTATCTAAGCAAATTTATCATTACAGAAAAGGCTCAAAGTCATTACTTGTTTATCAAAGTAATAGGTAAACATTTTAACAGAAAGATTAACAAGTTACTTGGAAATGCAGGTTTATGTTAAAGTATCCGAGTGTGTATACTACATATGACATGCAAGCTTTAAAAATATCAATGCTCTCTTCTGATTAGTCAGGAGTCCAACTGTTTTAAAAACGAAATAGGAATGACTTCCAAAATGTATCAGCACTTTGGGGTTCTCTATTTCATTTTGCTCAAGATGTTTTACTACACAAAAACTACAACAATTACAATATTTAAGAGTATTACAATAAGAAGGGATGGAAAATAGGAATACTTCAACTGAAAATATGTATATTCTAAATGAACCAAAGACTTGTGAAAGAGCTGGAGGGAGGACAAGAAAGGGAAGATGGAAGGGAAAGCAGTAGGGATGCTAAAGATCTGAACTTTGTATTTAAAAATCAAGTCCTCAACTGTAACTCTTCTGATCTTCAGTAGCGCCCTGGGGAAAAAAACAAAAGATGACACAATTACTAATTACACAATCATATACTAACTGTACACATTATCTCAGCTTAACTGTGCCCAGATTTTTTTGCTTTCACAAACAGAATTCCCATTGATCAATTCATAGAACAATGTTTATGCCAGCCAGATTTTGTTTATTCACTTGTATTTACTTACTTGGACTATAGGAACGGGATCTCGATCGCGATCGGTATCGACTATAATAAGGCGATGGTGATCGTCTCCTTTAAAGGAAATTAAAAAACAAACCAAACAACATCCATTATGAAAGAAGCCTTATTCACATCACTTCTACAGAACAGAACCACTTCCTCAGCACTGAAAGACTTGGCCTGCATGAATGATTTCTGCTTTATTTGGCTGTGGCTTATGGTTATTTAACAAATGCTTTTATATTTCTCTATTTGATGTGTTTAAACTCTAAGATATTCCCAAACAAAGAATTTAATAAACTCTCACTAGCCTTACAAACACATGAAGTGTTTTTCCAGATGCCTACAATTCTTGTTGAACAACATTCTCTGAAACCAGATAACTTTCAAAACAGCTAGATGGTTATGAAATGTCAAGCATTAAAAACCCCATCTACAAATAATCCCTTTTTAAACAGCAGTGTGTATCAGCTGTCCCTGGTTCTATATACAGCATAGAAAAATGAGTTCCCTTTTTATCTGTCCACTTGATTCCTGGGGGTACATGCTCTACACCTCCTTCACACAGCAAAATTAACCCCTTACCCAGCAGAAAAACCAAATTACATAAACACTGAAGATTCTGACTACTTTAATCCCACAAAACCCAAGGGAGTGAGGCTCTAACACGTAACAGACATGAATGCAGAATATTGCTACAAACTAGATAATGTGTTTTGTCTTCTAACTTTTCACCAAATCCACTGTTCCAGAAACAAAATAAAGATTAGGTACCTGTATCTGTAGTCATATTCTTCATATCTGTCATATCCTCTGTCATACCCCCTATCATAATATGAGTCCCGACGACGACCTGCTCCACCACCACCACCTCCTCCACTGCTATTAGGGGAAAAAAAAAAGCAAAAACAAAACCCCCTTTATATATCTACTCTTAATCTTAAGTTAAATTATTAGATAAATAAATATGAATTATTTTATAACTTTTAAAAAGTGGTCTTCTAGTAAATCAGACAGTTAAGACTAAGACACAAAAATATACAAAGTATTTAAAAAAAAAAACTTCAAAAACTCCCAGAAAAATGAGCGATTTGACTCTAATTCCCATCAAAATCAAAGAAAAATGGGCACCTTAGTACTTCAGCAGGCTAAGGATACATTAATTGATCATGCAGGATATTATTTTTTAAAAACAAGTCCTTCACTATTTTAATAAACACACAAACTACAGTAGAATTTAAGTGTATGTGAACCACAGTACTGCATTCTTTATACTAGTAATTCCTTCAATCAGAATCCAGCATTCAGTTTAAATCCATTGAACTTACTGTGTTGGCCTGCCCATGTAGATGCCTGGGGTGGGTGTATGTGCTCTCTTGGTGATTGAATAATCCACTCGAATCCTCCTGCCATCCAGCTCCATTCCATTTGCATGCTCCATTGCCTGCAGGACAGACAAGGAACAGGGATGTGAAATCTCCAACCTACTGGTAACTATGGAAGGCTATGTGCAAACACATTATTTTCCACCAGGAAAACAAGCCTGGAACTTGTCCTGTTTAGACTGGTTGGTTACTAGTGCCCCACTGTGGCGACTGGCTCATCTCTTGTCCCCATGCCTGCCTGCCGGTGGTGTTACAGGACTGCACTGGGGTGCCGAACTAATGCGATCTCAATCCCTTCTTAAGGGAGCACAGGCTAACACAGCCACACTACCTAGACTTTTATCTTCTAGCCATCTGAAGGGTAAACTGTAAGTGAAAACAGCTTTTTTCTGAAAACTGCATCTTTCCTACTGCCGTCTCTGACCCAGAGGGGACGGGCGGATTCAAAAGCTGTGCACAACAGTGGCTTCCTGTAGGGTGCATATGGCCGGATTACTGCTCGTCGGCTGCCATTTCATGCTCTCCCAGCCTCCTGCCATCTCCCTTACAAGGACCTACTTCAGCAGGGCTTAGTAAAATGGCGGGTTCAGCCTACATGGATACCTAATTACAACCTTCCTCCCCACTCCCCCTCACAATAGCAGCTCGCTTAAGTGATACACACAAGGGTCTGCGCTCAGACGCCTGTGCCTTCAGAGCTGCCCGCAGCCCCTGCACGCACTCGCTGGGTGTTCCAGCCCCAGCTTCTCCACTCTGAGAATCAATACAATGGCCTTTCACAAACTCAAACCATCAAAGTAAGTTTCTCAAAGGAGCACGGCGTACTCCTTTGAGAACTATATTCACACAAAAGTAACCCAAAAACCCAAACGCCAACAAATCCACAACAGTTAATTTTAACAGCTAATTAAGGACTTGAGAGGATTTTAAAAAATTTGCTTTAGAATTTTAATAGCTTTTGTTAGCTGCTACAGGATCTCTGAAATACCAATACACACCACTTCTCAACACTAAGCACAGCACTTAGTCCAATGCACATTAACTTAATTTTTCATGTGTGGAGAAGACACACTGTTACAATCTTGATTTAAAGAACGTAACCACTTTGCTATTTTTTATCTGGGAGAAACAACACCCAACCTCAAACCATGAAGGTGCCTCTAAGCAGAGAGGGTTTTTTTCTTCTTTTTAATAATGAAACATTTATTCAAAAATCTCAGCTTCTAACAAGAGCCTTATTGAGCTTACACACATGTCATAAAGGAGATACAGAAACCTGACATCCACACGATTTAACTGCTGTGCCCAAATTGGAAGTGACTGATGATCACTAAGGTATTTATCAAGAATGAGTTTGTATTTTAATAATGCTGTTTGTGTCCATACCATATCGCCACCTAGTGATTTGTGTTCCTGTACAAAACTAACTACATTTAGCTGACTGCAAGGCACAGCAAAGAGCATTCCAAATCTTTCAACATACACTCAAGATACATTTTGTGACTAAAACACAGTTCTCGGCTTTAGTTTTCTAGCCTTAATATTTTTTTTTCTGCACAAGGATGACATAAATTAAAACAAATCTGCACATGCATCCTAGGAAAGTAGGTGTGCACAAACCTAACAATGAAGGTTGGAAATATCTGGCTGAAAAATTATCTTCAGGATGAAAAGCAACTTTCTGGAAATGCAGCAAGTTAACTTGCAAGAAATTTTCTGCTGCATTTTTAAGGCATTTTTAAGTCCAGTCAACAACTTGCAGAATAGTAAGCTTAGCTGACAAGAAGCCACCTCAAATCCAGAACACCTGGCATGTGTGCCTTATTTAGTTAAGCCAACAAACACCTCTTCAAGAGGAAGAATTCCTTGACAGAGGCAGCAGTACAGAGAAGAGCAACATACCAGCAAGAGAAATGAAGAAATAATTTTGAAAGCTGTCTGTTTTAGAAATACCAGGAAACGTGTTACATTTCAGTGGATAAAGACTAGTTCATGGTTACCAGACTGCATGGAACTCCTGACACTCAGGTCACAATGTCTAATGTCCTACCAAATATTAAAACATTAATTTTCTTAGGGTTCAGCAGCTGTCAGCAATAACTGCCAACTAAAAAATTTAAAATAAAGAAAATCTTTAATAGATAAACAAAAACCAATAAAGCTTCTTATAATTGTGACTGCATCTCCAAATGTAGGAAAGCCAAAACCTACAACAATTAATAGTATCGATCACTCACATTCAGTAATCAGCAACTGAAAATTCCTTCTAAAGAGGTTCCCAGATTTTCTGCACCACTCTTAATATGCACACCTCAGATCTTTGAAGTAAAGTACTTGAGCTGACATTATTAGGTAAGGACTGCTGCAAGATGACCAAAAGCCCTCTCTGAAAACCTGTGCTCACATAACTGGTACAACAGTATTTATTTTGTATGACGGCTATAAAAATATATTTGTGATACTAATCACTGGCATTTCTATGCTTTATTGAAAGTCTAAGTAGTTTAGAAGAAAATTTTGGATTTTAGAGTCATACTGTATGTCATATTCAAAAGAAATCTCCATTTCCTTTTCTTGCTGGTTTTGGGTGTGCATGATTGCTGCGTTAAGAATATTTGAATGTCAAAGAGAAAAAAGTTGCATGTTCTCTAACAATGCTGAGGACATTGACAAATACTGTTTAAGATGATCAAATGAATCTTTAAAAAGAAAAAACCAAAATTGTATTGGGGTTTAAGACACACAATGCCCTTTTAGGAGTCTTTAGCTGTCAACAATCTATTTTTATTACAAATTGCATTTTTTTCCAAATATCTGAATGACATTAAAAGACTTGCATGGCTTTTGCAAGAGGACAGCAAACAAGAAAACAGCATTCGGTAGCAAATTCTATGGAAAACTTGATTTTTGTAGGCCAGAATACACCACTATATGTTTGCAGTCAGAAAACAGAACTAGGACTGGGAACGGCATAGGTTTAGTCTTGGATCACATTTTTGAAGTTTTAGAGTTTTAAATCTTCAGCCTGTGCCTGAATAATAAGAAAATGAATCATCTACAAGGTGTTAGTTCGACAAAATGAGCAGTTCACGAACTACAGTATCATCTCCAGTGGCTCAAGAAAGTCAGAAAGCATTAAATTTAAAAGATTCCAATGTCATTTGATATTTAATACAGTATGTGATGCTTTCTACATGTATGACCAATTAGGTAAAGTAAAACACGTTTGGAAACACAACTTTTAATTAAATGCACAGACTTACATGGGTGGCTGGTATTAGTTGAGCAATCAAGAGCCCACTAAAAAAATAAAAGATTTTCAGTCTGGATAACCATTTCAATAACTTGACATCACTACAAAGTTAGGAACATACAGACTGAATACACTTAAATAGGCAAACATGAGCACTTTATATTGTGACTTATTTTGAAAATGTGTTCTCATGGTTTAAAAATAACTTCACAAGGTACTACCTTTTTTTTCCCCACTCACTGTAGTTTTGGGGGTTTCTTTGTTTTTTACCTAAGTTCTTCTCTACTGCATTTAATGCCACTGACAAAAACAGCATCTCTACTCTATCACAGATACAGCAAGGGATGAAAGACACAATGGATTAGATTCCTCACTCCAGTATATCTATTACTCCTTCAGTTCTGGATTTATTGAGAACAACTGAAAGAAAAAAAAAAATCTGAGAGAATTAATAAAGAAAGTAAGAAACTCATCTTTTTACACTTGCTGCAGTCTGCCACGTTCAATTCAAGTGTCTATTTCACTTTTGAACAACATTCAATTTACATTCTCTAGTTCGAAATTTCAAAAAAATTTACAATATTGTCAACTATAACTTTTAAACACATACAATTATGAACTTAAGCATTGACAGCTTCAATGTATTATCTTTAACACATACTTTAGAACTTCAGAGTCAAAAAAATACAGGATTTTAGAGAACCAGAATGTTCCTGCAAGTATTAGCAATTTCATGGTATTTCAGAGTCTCAAGAAGTCTGTAACTTGTTATTCCAAACATTTGAGATCTTCTAGTGCTCTTTTCTGGCCAAACATTTGACAGCTTTTGGTGCTTTTTCCTGGTATATCAACGGTTGTTTTTCATACCATAAACAATACTTAAAACCATTTTTTCAATAAGCCACGGGAGTTTTATTCAGTAACGTTGGTTCTAAGCTACTCTGCTTGCACCACAGATTGTATGTTTTTCAAACTGAACTGATACACTCCATTATTATTCTGGTCTTTGGAAAATGAATGGTGTTAATGAACAGTACTTCAGAAAATGGTTCTGGGAAGATGGTCAAAACTTGTTGAAGAAGACCATCTAACTAGCATTAGAAAATTCCATATTGCCAACAGCTGCTATAGCTGATGCTTCTTAGATGAGTTCCTCCTACAGACGGTACATTCACAGTAGCCTCAGTTTAAACAACTAACACTTCACAGTCTTAGCTACTGAAAAGCTGGTTTAGCAGCATATGAAATCTCTGGCAACTGTAGTAAGAACCACGTCCCTAGAACAGCCAGCACTTTTCACTCATGATTTTTTCAACTTACTGTTAAGTAAGACCCTGACACAATCAACTCCCCCATCAACTTCATTTTTTTCCTTATCCTAGTACACAGAAGTTTGTGATCTCTTCAACACAGGAAGAAAATCCTTATGTGATGGGCAGATGAATATCCTCTATAACTTAGTGAAAATACTGCAAAACAACATTCCAAGAATCGCTCCGTGCCAGCACTGCCAATACTGCAAACTATATAAGAGAGTGTGAGAAAACAAGTCTTGAACAGATGTTAACAGATACTGCCCTCAGCATGTTGCTCATGGAGCTCTGAGGACTTGGAAAAGCGTGGCCAGGACAAGACACTGTACCACCCAAGACAAAAAAAGCAACACCAAATATTTTTTAAAAACCAACGACTTTCTGAAATAAAACTTCACAAAAAACGAAACCCACTATACACATTCTAAAAATAGGTACATAATGACAGAAGTTTTTCAAACAGGCTTTGTTTGCATAAGCTGACAGACAAGAACATTGGCACAGAAAAACCTCAGGTTTTTAGATAACCATTAGACATCCATCAGTCCTTGACATTTACTGTCTGCTATCACGCTTTGAACTAAAGACAGTGTCCACAAGGATCTTCAGTACGGGTTAAACCCTAAGAATCCAGTTGAGTGTTACTTTGCAAACACTACACCACAGCAGTAAAAGACATCAGATGGAAAATGAACCTTCTGTCTCATTGTGAAGTCTCATCTTAACCTTGGCAGAGTTTCAAACAGACTAGAACATATCCTAAAAGTCATCTCCTGGACTGGACACTTGCTTTGAAAACTTCTTTCTCAGTCCTGTTACAGTGGAATGTCTGAAGCTACTGTGATGCTTTGACAGCTTCTCTGTGTAGTAGTCAGCAAAAGCTAAGCTTGTGTTCCTCTTTATAACCAAGATGCTCATGAACAGCTAACAACAAGGCTGCGATGGTGCCGTAATCTGAAATCCTGAAACTTTAGAACAGTTTAAGAAAAAATAAACTTTAAAACTGCCCCTTCTGTGTTTTCAGGACACTGAGAAGTATCACCTAAAAGAAATGCTATTTTACATTGGCTTTGGAGTTCCAATACATAGAGCTAGTTGACAGCTCAAAATGTCTTTACCACCATATGGACACTGTACAACTTGGTTTCAGAATCATGACCCACAGCAACACTTTAAGTAGTTCAGTAACTGATCCAGTTTGTAAAAGTGGTAATAGGGATAACAAAGATCCTGAGGGATTTCAGCTGCAAGAGAATCCATGCACAACTGACACTAAATCAATCTTTAAGTTATGAAAGTTTAAATGTAACTACTCACAATTAGTCTGATGTAAAATTTTAGTATTACCTGTATTTCAGAGTGTGTCTGATGAAAAGCTTTGCTGTGCTAGCCTTCCTGAAGGGCAATAGTGAAGATTATGGAAAATCCTCATTTTTCTGTACAGTTCTACTCTCATTCAATCCACCTATCTTCAAAAGGGCTGGAATTTAGTTCATCATCTCATCTCTTTCTTTAGATGTTTAGGACGTTGAAGGTTTGGGATTCTGGTTATTGTTTTTGGTCGGCTGGAGTTTTTAAAATTATTATTATTTGTAAGAGGAGTTACTTGCTCAGAATAGAAGTAATGCAAGTGTCATTGCTTTTATGCATACTCAACTTTTCAGACTAAAGAATTGCTTTCCAAACAAAGAATTGCTTCATTTCCTTCAGTGTTCTACTACAGGGTCTGTCACAAAATTTCACACCTACAGCTACATATCTATCTACATGTACGTATGTACCTACATTTATATATCTCCCCTTTTTCTACACCAGCTGCCACTTATTGCCATCTTCAAATCTGCCCTCAAGGCCCATTAAGTAAGTCAAAGTTTTTCTTCTGTCCTTCTTGTCAAAGTATTTCAGTTATTTAAGTTGTAGGTGTTGGGAGGTGTTTGCATCCTTTCCCCCTCTTCAGGCACCAAACCACTGGAGAAAAGTAAAATGGGTTTAATTACATTCCAAATTATTTCAGTTCCTGCTTAAAGCCCTAATCTTTACTCCTGTATTTCTGAATGCAAGTAACATCCCTTTTTGTTTTCCTTTGCATTCCAGTTTCATAGCATCTGCCAAAACAGCTTTATACTAAACAAATTACTTCATGCTATTTACACGGAACATTTTAAGAAATGCATGGTATCACGCATGACCACTGCCTGTGGCAACCAGGAAGAAAGCCCCACTTCTAAAGACACATGAAGCTGTAAAACAGACAAGACTCGTACACAAATGTGCCAAGGAATACTGTGCAAGTATTTCGGATGTGAAATGTTTTACAAAACAGCCACTTTTTCAAAAACCCAACAAACTCAGTGTGCAAAGAAGTACAAGGCTAGAAGTCAGAAGAGAGCAGAGCATTAAAGACAGACGGATATACAGCCATCCACTCCATGAAGCTCTCTACCAACCTGTCCCACTGAGAGTGCAGGAAAACACAGAAGGGACACTAAAGGAAGTTTTGTCTCCTTTTACAGATCTCTATAACCTGCAACAACCACACATATATATATATCTAAAAAGAATACTCTTCCCATAAACTGATTCTCAGTTGGATCATACCAGAAGTCAGACAAGAACTAATACAGTTCAATCAAGTAATCAACAAAACAGTTTTTTTCATTAAAATATCAAGTAGCATCAGAGTTATTATTCAGCTCCTGACAGGTTCCAGAGTTGTCATCCTCCCTGCCTCCAATGCTAAATGATCTATAAAGAGAGGAGTCATATTTAATATCTCCTTATAAATAAACCTATCAAACACACAGAGAACCAAACAGCACATCTGCCCAAACCTATTAATCTACAAACAAGATGAAAACTGTGACTCAGTTTGTCCCAAAGAATAAGCTCATCACACAATGCAGGCTTTTTTTAGAGGATGTCTTTACTTTTAATAGCTACTTTATCTACAAATTTCAGTAAACGTGGTGAAGTTCACAGTATCAATACAGGAGTAAAAAAACGTACTGAACTACTGCTTATTGCACATTGTGGTGAATCATAACAAAGGCTGCTGTTCATATTCTTTGATTCTTTCCTTACAGATGAATTACAGTAACAACAGTCTAGCTATTAACAGCTATCTGTTAAACAACCAGGAAAGCAAATTGAGCAAGGCACAAATCAAGACAAATCCCAATGTTTTTCAAATGTACAATGACATGCCTAAGAGGAGAAAATGCAAGGGGAATCTCCAGAATTTTGATTCAGAAAACAACTTAAAACTTTAACTTCCAAAATACTTTAGACATAGAAGCCTCAAAGATTTGTTTGCATTTTGAAATAACAGACTAAAATCGAAGTCCAGTGCTCACTGGTGATTTAATACAGACAGCTTATGCTCAAAATCTGCCCACTCACCTGAACATTGAACTCAAATGTTTCATTTGTTTAGAAGTGCCATATTGCTTGAGGAAAGATTAATTAATTTAAAATTAATCTCAGTGTGAGAATCTGCCACTGAATACATACTCAAAAACTTGGGGTTTTTTTACAGACAATTAATGAAGATACTGCATAAAGAGCACACTTAAAGAGAAGCAAAGCATGCATTTACCTCTTTAGAATCATCAATTCTCTCAAAATAAACGAAAGCAAATCCTCTTGATCGTCCAGTCCGTTGATCATAAACCACATTGACGCCAGTCAAAGGTCCGTAACGGGAGAAGACTTCACGTAAATCTCTCTCAGTAGTGTACAAACTGAGACCAAACACTCCAAGACAGGTATTAGGATCTGGATTAGCCTGGTAACACAAATGTTCAATTTAAATTAATTTCAGTTAAAAAAATTTTAAATATTCTAATATCAAAAATTATCAATTATATAAAAAAAATTTAATCTGAAGAAAATTAAACAGGTTAATACACATCTTAACACTTTAATAGCTATCATTCTAATTTTAAGATTGTTTCAAAAAGCAACTACTTTCAATGGTTTTAATTTCAGGAAAAAAAAGACAAAGACAAACTTCTCATGTTGGTAAAAAACTGAGTTGATACAATTTAAGAATTCCGATTTACAGAAAAGCTACAGAACAAGAGAACTCCTGTTATTTCATACTGAAATTACCAACAAGGGGCAGACACCACATACAAATCTGTGCTGAGAACAGGCCTGCCAGCCTGAACTCCCACCTTCGGTCCTTTTGCATGGTCATCACAGGCACTATAGAGAGCACACTGCCTCCCGCTGCCCACACCACACGTGAGCACTTGATCTCCTAAGCACAGACAATTGAACTATAATCTAGCTTCTACTGAAACTTCCTCCACCTCAGCATTTCCTATCCAACTATACTGAAAGTCAATATTTACATTTGTAAGTTAATCATTCCACTTGTAAACTGGATGAAAGGCACCTGCTTCTTTCATCTAGAGAGCAGCAAGTGTTGAAGGCCAGTTCTACAAAACTGTAATCCAAAAGCATGCATATTTCTTCAGCACAACACTCCAGACTCTCTAACATGATGTGGGATACCTAATGAATTTCACTTCCACTAGACAGTCAAATATGTAGTAATACAAGGTACAAGTTCTCTTTTAGGTTCAAAATTTCTCTCTATGTCAGAATTTGTACCTAATGTCAAATCCTCTGTAAGAATTATTTTGATCAAAATCAACATGTTTTTCAGTTAGGTGTCTGAGACTTGTGATTCTAGATACAGCAATTTAAAACACCAGCAACAAGAACAGAGATTTAATGTTTCTGCCAAAATAACGACTGGAAGTTGACACAGCTGAAATCTGTATTTCAGTTTCAGGTAAGTCACCTATGCATAGTAATTTAGGCCTCAGAGCCTGCTTTTCAGCCTGATTCAAAGAATAAAAAGGTTTAGAACTCCTGTCGTACTTTTTTCAGAGCATTTGTTCAGGAATCTGCTGTGAAAATAAGATGCCCACACTATTCATATATCTGAAGTTCCTTTCTTTCCATTTGTCAAAGTTCTAACTTCTTTTTTAAGACATAAATCTTCTGCAATTCCTCATTACAGCTGAAGAGCAAAAGACCTGGCAGTTTCTAATTCAGAAGTTTTAATTACATGTGTCAAGATATATATTTCTACTCCATACTTCAATCTGATAGTTCAATGTCACAGGCAACTATATTCATTTTATTACTGAACTTCTGTAAGTATAATGAAAACTGTCTTTTAAATCATTGTTTGGGTAAATTCCTCCACATATCCATACCTGTTGCCCTTTTTAACACCCCTCTTACACTTAAACCCTATTAATCTTTCTTAGGCAAGACAAGTACTGAGATCAGTCTGCAGACCCCAAGTGCCAAGTACATCACTACTGGAAGGCCTAAACTGACTGGAGGACTAAAGGGCAGCTTTTGTATTAGATTTTTTACTGCTTCCCATCAACACAGTATGCAAGCTCTCTCTACAAGAAAAGAAGTGACAAAATTGCTACCAGTTTTCCCGGCTTCTTTAGGACCTTGTTATCAAGGGGATTTCAAATCTGTCTAATTTCAGTTTCATTTTGACACTGCTAGAACTACTCCTTAGAATTACCAAGAAATTAACTGTGAAAACACTCAGTGTTTCACAAAGTCATTTCCAAGGCAGAAAAACGTCTTCACATAGCAAAGCATCCTAATATTTCCTAAAGTAGTAAAGTGGATTCTTTCACCTTCCACCAGAAAGACAGCTAACCTGCTTCAAGTTCAGCTACTTCTGCCAATTTTTCAAGACACTAGATTAATATTTACTTCATAGTGATTAGATGCTGGCAATAATCCATAAAAAGCTACTATGAACATTGCTTCACCACAGCTTAAGCCACTGCATGCTAGAACTGCTGGATTCTTGCCCTTTGCCCCTTTTGTCTTCTCCTTCACACTGGTATTACCTGCTCCTGGTGATCTACCTCACCAAGGTAGGCCTGCAAAAAAAGCCTGTACGCTTTTTGACAGAATCAATTAAAAAATTTGCAGACTAAACCAGATTAAAACTATAAAAGGATCAGAAACATACCTCTGCCCTCAACAAGAAAAGGCAGAGCTGTGTAGCTGTGTGCAGTGACATTCATTTAAATCAGCCTGAAGTGATGTGAAACCAGAAGCTAAAGCACTGAAACAGATTAGACAAGAAACTGGAGTAGATGGCTTCGAAGAAGATTAGGGGATTCGA
This sequence comes from Cettia cetti, assembly GCA_013401135.1. NCBI lineage: Eukaryota > Metazoa > Chordata > Aves > Passeriformes > Sylviidae > Cettia > Cettia cetti. The sequence continues at coordinate 26,075 of VZUI01033986.1, forward strand.
GTACCTCCCTTACAAAGAAAGCCTCAGAGAGCTGGGCCTGTTTAGACTGGAGAAGAGATGACTGAAAGGGCATCTTGTCAATGAATACAAATATCTCAAGGGCAGGCATCACAAAGAGGGGGCCAGACTCTACTCAGCGCTGCTCAGCAACCAGACAAGGGCCACCTGGCACAAACTGAAACATGGGACAATCCATCTAAATGTGAAGGAAAACTTCTGAGGCTGTCTGAACACTGAAACACACTGAACAGAGAGGTTGTGGAGTCCCCTTTTCTAGAGGTGGTCAAAACATGCCTGTATGTGATCTTGTGGAACCTGCTCTTACGTGCACCTGCTTTAGGTGGGGGTTGGACTAGCTGATTACCAAAGGTCCCCTTCAACCCCAAATGTTCTGCCATTACAAAGGACACTGGGAGAAATCTCAGAATGACAAGATTAGTATTTTAGATTTTGGTTGGTGTAGCAGTACTTTCTCCTGCTCATTTGAGAAGAGACACTTCTCATTTTCATTTTGAAGACTTACCATGCGCCTCCTTTTCACAACTGTAAGTTTTTCTACTCTACTATAAAGATTTACCTATTACCTAATAACAGAGTTTTACTTCAAGGTCAACCAAATTAAATAATCAGAGGCACAAAATCACAAGCAACCTTCAACTACGCCCTATAAGCAAATAAACCCTTGGGAATTTCCTTCTACGGATCCCTATGTCAAATACCGTCAGGTTGCCAGCATATACAAGAGGTGGTCTCGTTTTTGTAAAGGTTAAATATACTTGGAACTGTAACAAAAAACCCCAAAACCTAACAGCCCAACTTCTAGACCTGACAGAAGCCCATGTCACCATATCTGCACATCCTGATTTACAATAGAATGTTTTTCAAATAATTTCTACAACTTCTCTGCCAGTTGCACGCCCAAGAGATAAGTGCTCAGCTGTAAGGACAGAGATCGTTCCACACAGAACCCCCGCTTCCACCCAATTCCCGTATCCTCCAGTGACAAAACAGCAGGGCAAACTCAGCCTGCAGGTAACCTGGACTAACAAGCAGCAATCCTTTTGTTGATACTCAGCCTTTTTGAAAATGACATACTCTGCTGCCAGTGTGCCTTCTCCTGTTGGACATTGGAGAATGACTACGGCTCCTTCGACGACGGTACTCTGGCGTGTATGATCTGCTTCGAGAACGTCTCCTATGGGAATGAGAATGGGATCTGGAACGAGTGTAACGTCTGTGCGAATGTCTTCTGGACCTGGATCTTCGACAAAGGAAAAGCCTTTAGTCAGGTTATATGCATGTGGTCATAATGCATTGAACTGCAAAGCATTCATTTTCTAGAGAAAAATCTTTTTTTAGATGACGTCCACAATTAAAGCCATTTCCTTGCACATCTAAACATGGCATGATCTCTAATAACCTGCTCAGTAGCACCATTTTAACTCTTTGAGAGTACTTCTTTTTAACTCTTTGAGAGTACTTCTGGCATACTTGAAGGATTACATTCACTAAGTTTTCAGGAATTTCAGAGTTTAAACTTTCATCAGCTTGGCTGCTTATCTAACTTACAAGTGCACAGTGACACAGAAGCTAGATATGCCACACTGTAAAGCACTGTTTGGACTGAAAAACTGAAAAATCTGGCAGGACTATAGTGCTGCAATATCTGTAAGCGAAGTTTGTCTAGGTATGAAAATTACTCCAAAAAAAAAACAAACCAAAAAAAACCCCCAAAAAACCAAAACCAAAAAACAAAAACCCCAAACACCTGCTCTACTCCTCAAGAACTTCTTTGCAAACATCTTGCTGACAATAAGCTGTTTAAAGCACGTAGGTAATCATCTGGCTAAACATTGCAAGAGAAACTGTAACATTAGCTGAACTTCGGCAATCAGAGCACAGCAACTCTTTCAGTTGCTCTGGTATAAAGTATATAAATCGAGAAAATGTATTACTGATCTCTCCCAAGAACAGGGAAGAAGAAACAACCTAAGACTGCTCCTCTTTCCCCTCTAGTGCTATAAATGCTGTTTTCTGGTTTCTCTTTTGGTTGTTAAAGAACAATTCAACAGCTCTCCCCATTTTCATCAATGCATTGGTAAAAGGGAATAGAAACAACAGGTAGTATAAACCAGGTAATACTTATGGCATATTTAGAGAAAAAAAGCCCAAGATTTCTCTTCTGATCTGTGCAATTTCTGTCAGAGCTGAGCTATAAAGCTTTCCCTCCACATATCCATACTTAGGTAGAGAAGGACAGATAAGGACATGTGCAGCATTGAAAAGTGAACTTAAATCTTAAAATCTAATAAATCAAGAACTTATATCCACACCAAATTTAAGACGTCGTTTTTGATTATGTTTTTAAAGCCTCCAATGAAAGAATGTCAAGAACATTCACAAACAGTTTTCCAATATTTCCAACAGTTAGACAGCTTAATCTTTTTATCTAACCCTGATGCCTTTGCACCAGGTCTCACCTGACTTTCCGCCCCCCTCCAAAGGAGAGGTCCACACCAGAATTCCCCCATAAACAATTTTGGGAGAAGGAAGCAGGAGCTCCACAGAATTGTAATGCAATCTATTCTCTCTCTTGTGGAAGAGACAAACCTTCATATTTCAGTTGTGATTTCTATGTTACTACTTCTAATTACAGTATTTTCTCTATTCATATCCACGAAATCATTTCCCAACTTTGTCCACCTATACGAGCACAGACAGGCAAATTAACATATCCCTGTTAATACAACCCCGAAAGTTTATAATTTTTACAACAGAGGAAAAGAAATTTCATCAACCTGCCAAAATAACAGCAGTAAGACTGAGCTGAGATGAATAACTTTCTGAACATACCTTGATTTTGATCTTGACCTAGAGTGCGATTCAGAATGTTTGGAAGCCCTCGATGGACTGCGAGATCCTGACCTGCTCTCTGATTTTACACGAGCAGGACTCCCAGCTGGAGATTTTGACTGGGAGCGAGACTCCTAACAAAAAAGACAGTATTAAAAATGGTATTGGTTGTGTAAATGCCTAACTCCTAACATTTAAAGTACAGTAATTCTATTATATTGATTGCTCCTGAAAAACAAATGGTTAGGCAATACCCTCCAAAACAAATTTCATTTTGCTAACCCACTGTTAATATTGTATGCTTGCCTCAAATAGTCCCTGCTTGAACCAGATCACCAATTCTCTATTAACTAAGCAATCATGCAAATTCATCTACAACTTGATCATACAGACACTGGAACATAAACCATACATTTACTTAACCTAGGACCCATTCATTCTTCCAGATTCTTTTAATTCTACTTCACTCTTGCTTTCTACTTTTCTTCATTCTTCATTGAGTTTTTCATTTTTCATACTTCGTGTATTCTTCCCCAATTCAAACAATTCATTATAGCCTTAAAAAAATATTCAAGTGCTTCTATCTGACCAATCTTCTGTTCAATTTTTTCCCCCATTCAATTTTAATTTTCTGATCTTTAATACTTTTCATTAGCCTTCTTTTATCTTGATTTATCTTCCACATTCTTGGAAAAAACTCTTCAATTTCTTCACGAACATTAACCTTAATGGAAAAAGAACATTTAGTATATTTAAGCACGTGGGGATTATAAAACTCTGCTGGAGTTCAGATGTTATCTACCAAATTGAAAAGCCAGCAGGTAAAGTGCAAGAAACTATTTTATAAAACAACTTTTTAAAAAAATATATCTTAAAAACTGTATAAGTGTCTATGTTCTAACAATAAGCTTACTGAGTTCTCAGTGTTTTACTGTATTGGCAAAGCTACCCTCCTCCCCTCTGAGATTTTTGTGGTAAGATACATAGATATACTAAAAACTAATTAGCACAAATATATTGAAGTATTGATATCAGTGATTTCCCCCCCCTAAAATAGTAACTGTGTACTTCTCAGTATTGAATATCCCAAATTTTACTCCTACAGATTACTAAGACACTCTCAAGTCAACAGAATGGCCAAAGATTTCCAGTCAAAACCTATCTATGCACATACTTACTTGCATAATACATGCACATAGGTATAAGCAACATAAATTATTATTCCTCCTACTTTTTCTTCCTCATTGTTATCCTGTTTTCCTTATATAATCCATATAAACTAAGATGTAGAATCATATAGTTAAAGCAATCCAATAGAAGTAAAAACAGGAGAGGTTTTTTTCTTGCATGGTAAGGCACACAAGAGAAAAACTAGGAAAACAAGCAAACAAAGAGCAGGTTAGGATTTCCTCACATTTTATAGCATACAGCATTTCTAAGGAGCTTAGCTATAAAACCCCCTACAGAATAGTATGCCATATACATTTTAACTTCACAAAATATTTAATGAAAAAATGCACAGCAAGTTCCCCTCCCAAAGGTGTTACATTTCATATTTATTTGCATGATTTCTCCTCCTGACTGTCTTCACAATTTTTTTTTTCTTTCTTACTCTACCTAGGTCCAGATTTGCATTTTCTTTTTCAGTTAAAATTCTTCACTACTTTGGGCCAGAGTTCTTTTTCAAGGATGCTGCCCTCATATTTCAAGACAGTAAATTCACCAGAAACAGAACCTGAGATGCTCTTTACTAACAACTATTAAAAGCCACTCTACCATTCCCCTTTACCTCAATAAAAAGGACAAAAGACTGATGGAGAATTTCACCTACTAGGATGACAGGCCTGCCAAACTTTAACAATGAAGGCTGAATTCAAAGCTTGGCTGTAATGGGGTCTGTGTAACAGGTCACCTTTATGAAGATGGCTATGGACTGAGCTAACTACAGGACTTCACTGAAATAAATTATGTGCATGCCTTTAAATATTACCAAATTTAATCTGGTGTTTTGACATTTGAAATCCACTGTTTGCAATAAAGAAAAATTTCTCTTATAACCACTAACATGATTTTTTTGTCACCTTGCCTCTGTCTTCGTACTCTTCAATGTTTGACAGCCTCCTAAATTCTCTTTATAACTCATCCCTTGCACCAATTGCCAATTTCTCTGGGCAGTATTTGTATTTCTCTCCCTAGTAAAAATGATCTAGTAATAAAGAAAAACATTCAAAGTGACATCAGATTTAGAACATACCCTTAAATAAAAAGACAGAGAATTCACCCTCCTCAGACACTATTTCTTCATAAGGATACTGCATTGTCCATACTTTTCACATCAGAAAGATCAATTCTTGAACAAGAACTCTGGAAAATTGCACAAAGGCAACCCCCATCCCACCTCCTGATCCTGCACAATCTAGAAGTGTTGGGAGCTGTCAAAAACACCATGGAGCCAACTGCTCCCACACAATGTAGAAGTCAGCCTAGTGTTCTTAGCTATTCAACTGAAGTATAATACCACCCATAGAGTCTTTGAGAATACCAGCTATGACACCAAATCTGTATAAAGCTGACAAAAGCAAATATTACATTATTTCTTATAGGTTAACTCCTTTTGGAAGTATCTGTTCAAGATCCTTAGGGGCTGTATTCCCAAATATACAACTTGAAAACTGCAGTGACAGAGAGTAAATTCTTAGAGATTTCAAACTTCCTCAACCAAGTAACTGCAGGTGTAAACTGGAGCTGAAGAGAGATTACCTGATAGCAGTTGCACATTGTCATTGGCAAGCAATTACATCTCATCTTCTGATGCAACCTGTTACAACTCCTACAATGCTTCTAAAGGGGACTAAGGGAATCACAATAACCTGCAAGATTTAAGGACTTAAGGATGATGCTGAAAAAGTACCTAGTATCTAGATTTATATCAGCAAGACTACAAGCAGGGATTAAGGGATTCAGAGCTTCAAGGAGTCACAAAGATTTAAAGACCTTTCCTCCTCTACTTCCCACTATTATTAAACAATTAGCAAGCTGTGTATTAGTCTACACCACAGACCAACCCAATTGCTCTTCATGGACTATTTATATCCATTCTGCAATATGTATGACAAAATTTTTCAACATTCTTAGTATGTCATCTTTAACATATGAAACCAGATAACTCTATTAGCCCAAATCACTAAAATACCTCAGTTTTATACCAGTCTAAAAGCAACTTATGGGTTCTCATCCCTATTCTTATCACAGAAACTAAATACTGCTGGGAGAGAAAAGACTAAAATTGCACTTTGGCTCCTCAGCACTTTATATTTCTGTTCTAAAGATCCTCAGTCATTTAAGGGCCACAGATGAGACTCAGATTAAACTCAGCTCCTCATCCCACCAGCTTCCTACAAAACAGTATCTATCTTAATGCCTTGGGCTTCATTATGAAGCTGTCCAGCCACTACTTTCACCTTTACAAACTTGTAGGCAGATTATTCACTACCCCTATGTCAAACTATCTAGATTTGCTGTCACCAGAGCCTGCAGGAAAATATTCTTCAGATCAGAATATTCTTGTAATATTCTTCAAATCAGACTTCACTTGCAAAACAAAAAACCAAATCCTGCCTCTGCCAATAACACTTTTCCCAGGAAACACCTCTCCCCCAAACGTCAAAAACCCCCTCCACCAAAACAAAAAACATACACCCTTCCCCCCAATAATAATTACAAAAAAAACCCAGCTCAACTGGAACAGTGTGCTTCTTCAGAGTAAGATGTAGTGGTCTCCTCAAATACACACCAGGAAATGGGACTAATGACTCACCAAGAATTGGAACTTGGAGCCAAAATCATAGACAAACACAAACTCTAAGGTTTGCAGCTCCAGTTACTGATTCTCTGGATAAAATGCACAGCAAGAAGCATTTAAAGAGTGCACTGAGGAGTATTTTTAATCCCTGTTACCTTCTTTCTTCCCAGGAAGAGTAACAAACCAAACTGATATGGAAAGGATCTCTCCTCCTCTCCCCCATTAATCCACGATCACATAATCCCAGACACTGAACAACTATCAACAACTTTAGATGATCCATCTGAGCCAGGCATCAGTCAGTCCATGTATTTCATCCAAACTGTTTAACTGATCCAAAAGCTCTATCTACCACTTACATTTCTTGCATTTTTCAAAAGAAATCCTACTTTCTAATGTAATTACTATCTAAAAAGCATTTTAAACACTTATATGCAGAGGAGAATTGCAGAGTCTTGAATAAGTATTCTTTCCATTCTCCACCCATCAAGAGAAGGATAATAAAGAACATGGGGGGAACCACAACAAAAGGAACAATTAACCAACCCCCCCCCCCCATCAAAGCAACCAAACAAGACAATCCCCTGTTCTTTCACACTCCTCTTCTGTCCTGATCTTGTCATGCCTTACCTTAACTCTCACCTTACAATTTCAGAGTATGACTGAAAGGCTATCTAAATTTAGAGTGAGACACTAACTAAAAATAATGACGTAAGTTTAAATTAAGCTTTTTATAGCAAAGCATGGGAAATGGAGGGAAAAAAACCCCAAAACCCCAAACCAAACTAAAATATTAAATCACACAGAAATTTCAGGTGAAATTCATTTGACCTGGGGTGAAAAAGAAAAAAAAGAAGACAGGACAAGTGGTCTAGCAGTACCATTTCCAAAAATCCTGATAAAAACTGCTACCCAAACTAAAAAAATAAATTAAGTCAAACTCTATTAGAGGGGACAGAAAAACATAAGCAGTCAAAAAAGAAATATGAATTTAGCAGCAGCCCACATTCAATGGATAAAACTGTTTAGCTAGTGACATCTTACTTATGAGGACAAGATTAAGTTTTGGTAGGAATCTACCAACTTTCCTTAAAACTCATGAGAAAAGTTAAATCCTTTTTGCTTCATACTGCAATCTGTCACTATACTAAAAATAACATAAATCCCTTAATTAGCAAATGAAATGGACCCCTTGATTAGCTACCCTTCTATAAATATTACAATAGTACACATAATAAGCTTCTGTATAAAAAGTATCTCATAAGTTGCTACCTTGAAGGCCTGGGTATTTTAAAAGTTACTAACATAAGGAAACTTTATGTATTTCTCAATGATCCCACTTATGAGAACAAAGAAAAAAAAAGAAGAGGCTTCAGTAATAAACTTTTTGAAATTACAAGTTAATTATCTCACTGAGGCTTGAAAATACACCTCTTCAGGGAGGGTTCTGTAGTCATTCCTTCACTGCACACGGAAGACAGTAAAAAGAATTTTTATTCTCAAAAGGAGCATACTTCCCAGCTGACAAGGTCCAGAACAATGCAGAATTTATTAAGCTTGATTAAAACAACAAAAAATAAAAATTGGGAGTTCCAAAAAACCCCTCCCACACTGGTCCTTAGACACTGCAGGTCGATGACAGCACTCTCCAAGCGAATGCTGAACCCCTGAGCATTAGCAGCCCATTGTGCTTGTGTTTGAAAAGGTGTGCGAGCAACACCGCTTCCTTTCCGTAGAGGTGGCAGACTGCCACTGCAGGAGAGATGGAACACAATAGCTAAGCAAGGCCGACCCGGACTCCATTGGGGATTTTTTTTGCCAAAGAAATCATCCCAACGTTGATCAGTTCGGTAATTTCATACAGATTTAAGTCTTTTGCGTCCAAACTTCAGGAAGCAAATATAAGGCACTTTCAGAGCTAAACTAACCCAAAAGGCAGTACCTATGAAATATGCATATTTTCTTCAACAAGATGGGCCACGTGCAAAATTGTACATTTCTTGAAGAGTTTTATTAGATTATACTATTTATCTCACTGTAGGATCCTGCACAGAGCAGGATCATTACAATGAAGACAATCAATACAGAGTTGTAAAATTGAATTTCACCTTTGTTCTGATAAAAGGTTTTGCCTATCTAGACAAACAACACATTAATACCGGTAGAAAGCTACTAAACTGTTAAGATTACAGAAATCAAATGTTGCCAGAAGCTCGAAAGAAAAAAAAACAACTGATCAAAGTTTCTGATCAAAGTGGAGCTACTGTAGTGCAAGTTTGCTCAGGCTCCCTTCTGTTCATTGCTCTGGGAAACATCTAAAGTTGCACCACAGATTGAACACCAAATAAAAAGTAGCCTATAAAAATAACAAAAAATATGAAAGGAAGCTGCCTTCCATCTGACAGAAATAAGAGACAGAAAAAGCCTCATTTGTATAATCTGCTCACAAAAAGCATTCAGTGGTGACAAAACACTTTGAAGTTTCCAAAACCAAGTCACTGGATAAGAGGCACAATTTAAAATCTTTTTTTATTCTTAATGTCCATAAGCTTAGCTCTAGCACACCCATTACATTTTTAATTCTTCTGTCAATTTCTTTCCATTAAATCACCATGCTTGAGGAGGGACCTTTCTTCTGTTCCATCAGCCACATTCTTAATAGAGAACTTGCTTCAGTTGAAATAACAAAAAACAGAGCAGATGTTGATTAGTCTGAGCATATTTGATTAACATCGGCTTAAAAAATTGTCAATAAAGGAGTGAGTTCAAGAAGGGAAAGCTCTACAGTGATTTCACCCAATATTTTAGAAATTGAAGTTTTAAAGAGTGCAAACAAAGCAAATACATTGGAAAGTTATTTCCATAATTATTAATTTCCTGTTCAAATTAGTTAGTATGATTTTAAAATCATAAAACAGAGGCAAAGCACATACAGTATCTTACTGATGATAAAATTAGCACTAAAAAAATTCTGCTCATAATCAACTTTCACTGAAGCACTTTGGGACAATATGCATCTACACAGATGAAATATAAAAGGCCTTAAACTAAACTTAAAACACTCTTACTCCTTTGGCATTCAGTTTTTAAAAGCACATCACACTAATCAGCACTTAAACTGACAAGGAGTGGAAGAATTGAAAGGGTACTCAGAATTCTTGTGCCAAATTCCATGAAAACAGGTTCTTTACAAACTTTCTTCCACTTTCTGCAGTTCTTTCTCCCAATGAAAACTTCTGCTTTACTCTCAGTGCTCCAGGCCTAGATGTAGCAAACTAAAGCATCAAGACATTCAGTGCCTGACAGAATCCTATCCAATTGGCAACAGCAGACTAAACACTACAGCCTCAAAGTTACACGTGCCTAATTTTATGCCTGTGAGCATTCTCAATGGAAATTAAATCCAAAATATTACTCTGAAATTATATTTCCAGAATTTCAGTACATCACAACAAAAGCAGTATTACTGAAGAAGAAAAAAAATAAAAAGGCTTACAAATGTTCTTCAGTAGAACCACAAAATCCCCAACTAGAAATCAATCAAGTACCTGCCATTATGCTCAGTTATACCATACTGATTGAGAAATTTCAGTGTAGGGAGCAAAAAGAAAAGAAGTTTTCCAAATGAAGACTCAACAGTATCAGCAGTTCTTTCCAACAGGTAAATTTTCCATCACCAAAAAAAAAAAAAAAAGAACAACTGATAAGTAGAAGTCACAGAAACTGCTACTGTAGGACTCTTCAGTATTCATGTACTCTCAAAACATTTTACAGGAGGTGGCGTGCAGAAATACTGAAAGTACAGAGCTGTAACAGCTTTGTAACATAAACAGATCCATCAAAGAGCCCAATACCAATGTTCAGATAATTAACCTAATTTCTTTCCTAACAATAACCCACACTGAGAATACAGACAAGAAAATAAACCTTAATCATATAAATCTTGACTGTAAAATAAGAGATTAACGTCATCTAAAAAAAAGAGAAAAAAACCCAACGAAGAACACACATTGCTGCAGTTTCTGAAACTTAGTTGTTTCCCCATCAGAGATCTGTTTATTTTCCCCAATATTGCTTAGCTACACAGCCACCTTTTGTCCAAGCAACCAACACAAAAGCAGGTTTTGTTTAACTCACGAGAAGAAGCGGCAGCAGTTATTGCACTGCTAGGTAACGAACTTGCAGGCTATGGATTTTTTTAATCACCAAAAAAATGGCAACAATAGCAATGTAAAAGTAATTTTTGGAAGGTAATGCAGTTCTTCCAAGATTTTATTGCTTGTTTCCCCAGATAACAACTATATATGTAACTGCAAGGCTGCTGTCACTGGATCATCAGAGAGAGTCACCAAGAGGACGCTCAGGTGTTCCTCTAAAGAATCTCTTAAGAGAACAAAAAGAAAACCTCTGCAAAATTAAAAAAAAAAAAAAAAAATTGTGATGGAGGAGCACACATTCCGTTCCTGTTTCAAGCAGCTTCTAATTCCTGCTTGCCTTGATCATCACTAAAAAAAAAAAAAAAAAAAAAAAAAAAAAAAAAAAAAAAAAAAAAAAAAAAGAAAACCACAAAAACACTGAAATGGAAAGGACCTGTCACACGTGTACATGAAAACCCGCAGCCATCAGAGGGAAGACACAGGCCTAACGAGGTTACAAAGCCACAGCAGCTCGTTCGAAGCCCTCAGCTGCACGATCGATGACTTTCAGTGGTTTAATACCGACGGCCGGACCTCCCCAGTGGCCGGAGAGGCCCGGCCCGAGGCAGCTCCCGAGCCGGGAGAGACCGCGCACCCCGCACAAAAGGCCGCGGGGTCCCTCCTCTTCGGGGCGGGAGGAGGCCTCGGCAACACGGCTGCGGCCGGGGAGCGGGAACGGGCCCGGCGGCAACCAGGCGGCTCGGGACCGCGGGAAGAAAACAGAGCAGCGGGGTGGAACTCCGGGGCTACAGCAGCGCCGTTTGCACAGGATCAGCCCGCGCTGGCTGAACGGGGGACGGGTTGCGGCGCAGGGACCCGCAGCCCGAACCCCGCTGGGGCGATGGGAGCAGGGAGCGTGTGAGGGAGACGCGGGCAGCGGAGAGGGACGCGCGCCGTCACCCACCACCCAGGCAAGCCTCGGGCGCCTGAAGGAGCCATTTTAGAGCCAAGCTGCGCTGCCCCCACCCCCGCTAACCCGAGGACGCCGAGTGCCGCCACCCACCGCCCCCGGGTCCGATCCCCTCCTCGACAGGGCCCGCGCAGGGGAGGCCACTCACCCTCCCCTCGAAGTTGTTCTCCTCCACGTCGCTCATGTCGGCAGAGTCCTGGCCACGGGGCTGGGGCGAACGGGGGACACTAGTCCCGATTAGCAGCAACGACACCCACGGCCGCTGTTATCGCCGCCGTTACCGCTACTGCCGCTATTACCGGCACCACCACTGCCGCCTCCCGCCCGCGCCTCCCGCACCGCCGCAAAATGGCGCCGCCGCGGCCGCTCCGTCTGCGCCCGGCACCGCGCTCGGGGCGGGGCCGCGCCCGCCCCTCACAAAGGAGGCGACGAGCGCTGCGGGGAGAGCCGCCGCGCATGCGCGCCCCCGCCACCACGGGAGCGCGCCCGCCTCGCCGCGGGAACGAGCGCGCTGCCCCCGGCCCCGCCCCGCCAGGTGCACGGATGCTGCTGCGAAATGTGGACTATGTAAACAAATGTTCTTAAGAAAGGATGTTCTTTGTTGTCTGGTGTTTGTGAGCTTTCAAGCCTAATCAGTAAAAACGGAGGTTTAACCTCTGAAACAGGCGATATCCAGGCGTTAGAAAGACAATTTTGCTGTCAGTAGAATTGCCTTGTTAAGGTTTAGGGCTGGACGTGTTTCAATAACATCCGACCTAGGGGGAGGTTAACAAAGCTTGGGAAGAAGGATGTACAACTGATAGGGGACGCAAAGAATGCAGAATTCACGGGCCACAAGTACATTTGTCAGAACCACCAGATAAGGAAGAAACTACTAAAGACAACTTGGCGGCTGCGCTGAAGCAGCTCTGACTGGGTAAAAGGTAATTCCGGCAGGGGGAGATCTGTGACCGACTCACAGACCACCGACTCAAGAAACCCACCGACTCAAGAGAAAGACTGAGCATGCGGGCCAATGAGCATGAGAAGCGAGAGAATAATTAACCAATAGAAGATAGAATACTAATTAGTAAGAGAACGAGGTAACTTGTAGCCAATGAACATTAGCGCCTTTGTTTGCTAAAATGTATAAATAGCGAAAAGTTTTGGGAGTCGTCGCGAATGCTTTGTGGATTTCGCAGCCAGCCCCCCTTTCTGCGCAGAACTCTCAATAAATCAAATACCTCGACTGTGTGAGTGGTCTGGCCTCTTGCACACCGGCTGACAGGAACTTATTTTGGGACAACACGGGGCAGCCCCACACCCCTCCTTCCATTCCACACACAAAGGCCTCTTCACCTCTCCTACGAGGACTGCTCCTTCACGCCATGAAAATTATCAGCCTCGCTCCTCTGTCCCCTTATCGTCCACCTCCCCCAGCACATTCTCTGGGGTTCTGCTCCCGTGGTGTGAGGAAGAATATTTATATGAATGTGTTTATGAAACCATATGAATTTGCATGGGTCCGTGTCATCAGGGGTGGTTTTTTTTTTTATGGCAAGAGGATATTTAATATGCAAGGCTGGAGGGCTGCTTTTATTGTACACGTGTGAAGGTAAAGTCACAGGATCCTGTCTTGAGTGCTTCTACAAAACAAAGGCCTAAATTTTGACTTGCAATCATGAGAATTGCATTTTAACCATGGTTTTATTAAAATCTTTATCCTTTCTGCTCAGTCACCTCAGAAAGGTTTCCCTGGTCCTGTATCTTACGCAGTTATGATGTTTCCTCTTGCAGCATGCACCAATAGCTACAGCAGCTGATACCTTGCAGGCATTTGAGACCAGGTATGTAGTTCCTTAAGTCAGAAAGTTTCCCACGGTGATGAAACAGCTAAACTTACCCTGTCAGTGCAGGAAAGCACTGGGTTCCCAACAGGTGCTTTGTCCCAGTGGAGACATCTCAGGAACACTGGTAGCCAGTGGTCACCACAGCTTGAGGTTCTAACAGAGTCTTGACATACACTTTTCTTTACATGAATGGTTCTGTTTCTTCCTGCCTGGACCATAAATGATGTTGATTGTTCTGTGCTTCTGTTGTAAATGGAATGTTGGAACTGTACATGCCAGCCCTTTCTCTTTTTCCTTGGTGATTCAGAAAAAAATAATTGACTGAAGAGTAAATTATCTTGCAATGGTAAAGAAGGCAGTACAGAGGAAAAGTCTTCCTTGTCATCTGGGTCTGCAAAATATTTAATTTTGGGTAAAAGTTTCTTGCATGTCACTTACTTAGTCAGTTCCTGTTTAATTACAATTAAATTTTCATTCCTAGGAAGCTGGCCTGAGTTTTAGCCTCTGCTGATGTCTCACTTTGCAAAAACAATTCTTAAGTCCATATCATAATATGTCTTTTATAGCAGCTTTACTCTGTTTAGCTCTGGTAGATAGAATTGTTCATCTCCCTTTTCAAATATAACTTTATTAGTAAAGTACTTACTCTACTGCAAGATCACATACTGTTCTGGAATATTCTGATCCTGTCTGATGTTGCCTATATTCTAAATACATGAACAAAAAGGAGTGAGCATGAAGGACATGCTTAAATTCTGAGATGAAAATGCTAATCAGTCTTTTACCTTAGAATGGATCACAGAAAAAAAAATGGAATATGAAGGACCCACTGAAAATACAGAATGGTTACACCAAAAAAAAACCACAACCCACCCGAAACAAAACCAAGGGAAGGGAGGAAAAGGTCAGGAGACTACAGGACAGGAATGTACTTTTTGTTGATATATACATATATGAGGTCTAGCTACAGTCCACATTGTGATTTCAGTTCTTGAGAGTTAGACTAGACCTGATGCACACATTCAAGACATTAGCATTATTCCAGCAGAATTTTTACCATTCCTGTTATCCTAAAATGTTCTGGCAATTAAACCTAGACACACCCCACCCCCCCCAGCTGCTGCTGATACAAATACCTATTTTTCTAATTTTCAATTTTACATTTTGAATTGAAAACTACAAGCTGCCCTCAATATTTTTTCCCATAACTTATCTGCCTTCATTGTTCTCTACAATGACTTCACTGTAGTTTCCTAGACCATAAAGACAATAATTATTTTATATTATATTTCAGCTTTCACTAGTTTTAGTAAGACTCCAAAGTTGATCTGCGTCTTTGGGAGCATCTCTCCTAAATGGAAGGTGGTTTGAACACAGAAAACATGTAAAGATGGCCTAAAGGATACACTAACACGACATAATTACATGTTCTTCAAGCATGCCTTATAGAGGTTTTTGAAGAAATATTAATACACTAGTTTAATACAGTGTTAGCTTTAACACAGTAGTAACTATAGAGTATTCACAATTTTGGGAAAGAAAACACTTTGGGGGGAAAGATAGGCCCAGATCACGTCCATTCCTTAAAGTGAAAGGGTACAAACAACTGGTAAGGGATCAGGAAGAAGGAAAAATAGGAGTGGCAGTAAGGCAAGAATAAAGTTGCATGTATTCTTATCTGCATATATGGATTATGGGATTAACTGGTTAGGCGAGGAGGCAGAAGCTATGCTAATCGCAGATCATATTGATTAGTGTGCTGTTCTCTAGCCATTACCATTTAGCAGTTTAAACATATTAGGGGAGGAAATTCTTAATACATATTTGAAAAGGACAGAGCAATAGCTATGCCAATTAAATTTGAAAGGACAGTCTGCAGATAATGATTGGCAGGAGAGGAATGAAATAACATTGCAGCAGAAATCTAATTCTGTGGTTTTTGGTATTTTTTAAAATTTTGACAAATACTAGAGAACACTGAAACATACCTGCAATCCTGGGCTTTTATCTACCCCTTGAAATTATACCAAAAATATTATTACCCACAAATATAAGGACTATATAAATACTTCTAAGGTTTGATTTTAATATGTCACTGAAGAGAAACACGGTGCTTGATATTGTTTTGTCGTGTAGTTTCTACCACACAGCTTCATCAGCTGACATAGCACCTGCCAAGAGTTTTGTCTGTATACTTAGGTTTAGGCCACTAACCACTCTGATACATCAATATCCTTTTTCTAGAACAGCATCACATTTAAATGCTGATTTTTCCTGCATCTAACCTGTGCAGAATATGAAGGTTGAAAGGTGAGGAGAAGCCAGATGGCCTCTGACGCACACTGGAAGGGAGGGAGACCCACACTGAAGGGATCGAGATAAGGTGACCAACAGGTACTTCTGAATGCTATCAACTCTGCAGCTGTTGAACGTGTTCTTTGCTTTGCCCTTATGTTCGCCTTTCCTTAACTGATTCCTTTAAGCTTCCTTTAAACAGCACCTTACGGGAAGAGCCTGGGGTGACTCTCTAGTACAGTCCTGCACTCACAATGAATTTTATTTAAGCAATTATCACGGGGGGGTCTATATACCACCCCAGCCATGAATGATCAGAGAATCGTTAGGGTTGAACTGGACCTCTGGAGATCCCCTAGTCCGATCCCTGCCAAGGCAGGATCACCTCAAGCAGGTGACACAGGAATGTGTCCAGGTGGGGTTTGAATGTCTCCAGAGAGGGAGACTCCATGACCTCCCTGGGCAGACTGTTCCAGTGCTCTAGCACCCTCAAGGCAAAGATTTTCTTCCTCATGTTGAGATGGAACTGCTTGTGTTTTAATCCACGGCCTTTGCTCGCCTTCCTGTCGCGGGGCACCACCAAAAAGTCTGGCACCATCCACTTGGCACTCGCCGTTGAGATATTTAAATACGTTGATGAGATCCCCCTCTCTGAGTTCCCTAGACTAAACACGCCCAGCCCCCGTTCCGCTGCCCAGAGCACGGATGACAAGAAATTCCCGCAGAGCCGCGGGCGCAGCGCCTGACCCCCTCACGCCGCTGCCGCGGCTCCCTCCCGCCGCTGGGGGGCGGCCGCGGCGCCAGGCGGGCGGGGGCGCGTGCGGCGGCGGGGGGCGGGGCTTG